>PVHX01002186.1:66631-175980 GCA_004024805.1 Geosciurus inauris | reverse complement strand
AAAAAAAAAAAAAAAAAAAAAAAACAACAACAACAAAAAAAAAACAGGCAGGTACCACACCACAATTGTCCAAATGGGTAAAGTTCAATATTGCCAAAAATGAGTTATTATATACCTCATGATGTGCTTCAATAAAAGCATACAATTTATGTAGTTTTCCTGCTAAAAATTCCAAAATATGTCAGTTGAAGTGGCACAGGCCTCTAATCCCAGTGACTTGGGAAGCTGAGACAGGAAGATCACAAGTTCAAGGCCAGTCTGGGCAATTTAGTGACTAAAAATAAAAAATTTGAAAAGGGCTCAGTGGTATAGCACTTACCTGGCATGTTTGAGGCCCTGGGTTCAATCCATAGTACCACACACACACACACACACACAAATAAATTTAAAAATAAAAAGGGCTGGGGATGGAGCTCAGTGATTGATAGTAGTTGCCTAGCATGTGAGACCCTGAGTTCAGCCCCCAGGACTGGGGAGAAAAAAAAAAGTCCACAACTTGAATCTAATCACGAGGCAACATTTGAAAAACTCAACTCAAGAGGAATTTTACAATTAGCCATTACTCTTCAGCACTCTTTAAAAATGATTAATGTTCAGCCAGGCGTGGTGGCACAAACCTGTAATCCCAGCACTTAGGGAGGCTGAGACAGGAGAATTCTGAGTACAAAGCCAGCCTCATCAATGGCAAGGCGCTAAGCAACTCAGTGAGACCCTGTCTCTGCATAAAACACAAAATAGGGCTGGGAATGTGGCTCAGTGGTCAAGTGCCCCTGAGTTCAATCTCCAGTACACACACACACACACTCTGCATAAAACACAAAAAAGGGCTGGGAATGTGGCTCAGTGGTCAAGTGCCCCTGAGTTCAATCTCCAGTACACACACACACACACACACACACACACACACACACAAATGATTAATGTTCTGAAAACACAGCAAGATTAAGGAACTATCCCAGGTTTTAAAAATTAAAGAAATAGAAACATAGGCAAGGCTTGATCTTGGATGGGATTCTCCATTGGGAGAGATCTGCTACAAAGGACAAGTGGTGAAACATGAATATGGTTTGTATAATATAAAAGGGTGCTGTATCAATGTTAAAACCTGAGTTCACCACACACTTATAATCCCCGGGACTCAGGAGGCTAAAGCAAGAGGATCATTGTGAGTTCAGAGCTAGCTTCAGCAACTTAGTGAGACCCTATCTATAAATAAAATATAAAAAAAGGCTTGGGATGTGGCTCAGTGCCGCTGGGTTCAATCCACTGGTATCAAAAGGAAACAAACAAAAAACCCTGAGTTTGATTAATGTAGTTATGTGAGAGAATATTCTTGTTCGTAAGAGAGATACTGAAGTATTTATGAATAGATTCTGAATCAGAGAACTTTAGATTCAAATCCCAAAACAGGTACTCTTAGCCCCTTAACCTAAGAGTCAGTTTCTTCATGAAATTGGGAGGCTGTTTTGTTTTGTTTTGCTGGACTGGGGATTGAACCCAGGGGAACTGTAACACTGAGGTTCATATCTAGCCCTTTTATTTATTTTTAATTTTTGGTACTGGGCATTGAACGTAGGGGCACTTTACTACTGAGCTGCATCCCCAGCCCTTGTAAATTTTTAATTTTCAGATGGGGTCTGACCAAGTTGCTTAAAGTCTCATTGATTTGCTGAGGCTGGCCTAGAACTTGTGATCTTCCTGCCTCAACCTCCCGAGTCACTGTGATTACAAGCATGGACCAGCAGGCTCAGCTGTGAGGCTGTTTTTATTGTATCCAGAAATCACTTTAGAAAATTTTAAGAATCAGTTTGAGGTAATTAAAGAATCAGTTTGAGGTAATTAACTTAACCTGGTCATTTTCACATTACTAGTATGCAAATATAAAAAATGAGGCTGATAAAAAGGTGATAAACATGTCAAAGAGAATAATAACTTAAAGGTGAAGGAAATGAGCCAACAGGAACTGGAAATAGTAAGCAGAGCAGTGCAGATTGAGTGGACAGTGGGCAGCTCAAAGAGGGTAATAGGAGATGGGTAGAGTACTAGATAGCCTTGGTTGTAACCAGATGTGGTGTTTAGATTTTAATCCACAGATAATAAGGAGTCTCTGGAGATTTCTCAAAGATATTTTTCCTTGGGAATCTGAAATTAACTGCAGAAGGTGAAAATGGCAGTATGGAGAACAGGCAAGAAAGAATACATCCCAGAGTTAAGGAGTGAAATTGGGTCAGGTATGGTGATACACACCTGTGATCTCAGCTATTGCATCCCAGCTACCTAGGATGTATATATCCATTCATTCAACAAATATCTACTGCAAAACCTTTTTTTTTTTTTTTTTTTTTGGTACTGGGTATTGAACCCAGGGGTGCTTAACCACTGAGCCATTTTATTTTATTTATTTTTAAAAATTTTTTTTTTAGTTGTTGATTGACCTTTATTTATTCATTTTTTTATATGTGGTGCTGAGGATCGAACCTAGTGCCTTCTACCTGCGAGGCAAGCGCTCTACCACTGAGCCACAATCCCAGCCCAGCCACTGAGCCATTTTAAAGAGCCCAGCTCTTTAAAAATATTTTTTTTGAGATAGGGTCTTGCTAAATTGCTTAGGGCCTCCATAATTGCTGAGTCTGGCTTTCAACTTGCAATCCTCCTGCCTCAGCCTCCTGAGTCACTGGGGTTACAGTGTTGCACCACCCCACCTGTCTACTTAACTATCTTTTGCCAATGACTCTATAAAGTACTGAAAATACAGTGGTAACCGAACAAACATATTCCTACCTTCATGAGACTAACAGTGTAGTAGAGAAGAACAACATTTAAATAAAAATTGCATAATTATAAGACTTGTGGGCTGCAGTTATAGCTCAGTGGTAGAGAGCTTTGCCTAGCATGTTAAGGCACTAGGTTCGATCCTCAGCACCACATAAAAAAAATGAAATAAAGGTATTATGTCCATCTACAACTAAAATAAAAGACTGTGGTAAGTGCTCTAAAGGAGAAGAATAGTAAACTACGAAAGAACAAAACCAAGTACTGTCAGGCTTTTATTTTATTTTATTTGGTACTGGGGGTTGAACTCAGGGGTACTTGACCACTGAGCCACATCCCCAGCCCTATCTTGTGTTTTATGTAGAGACAGGGTCTCACTGAGTTGCTTAGCACCTCGCCGTTGCTGAGGCTGGCTTTGAACTCGCGATTCTCCTGTCTCAGCCTCCCAAAGTACTAGGATTACAGGCATGCACCACCGCGCCCGGCTTGGGGTACTGCATTTTAAATGGACTTTCTCTCAACAATTTGTCTTTGGTTTAGCTCCCCCTTCACCTGTACTCACTTTCAGAGATTCCTGGATGCTTCCAGTTTCTTGGTATTCTAAAGATTTTGCATGTAATCATTTTAGTGTATAGCATTTACCTATTGCTAATTTGGGTTCTATTTTTATGAGTCTGATAAGTCTTTGCCACTTTTCCATGTTATCTTCCAAGTTTTTTTGCTCTTGTATTGTCAGTTTCTGTTCTCTTGTGGGCTTGAGCCTTATCTTTTATTGGTACTGGGGATTGAACCCAGGGGTGCTTTATCACTGAGCTACACATCCCAGCCTTTTAAAATTTTTATTTTATCATGTTAAGTTGACTAGGGCCTCACTAAATTGCTGAGCCTGGCCTCAAACTTGTTATCCTTCTGCTGCAGCCTCCAGAGTTGCTGCGATTACAGGTGTGTGCTGCTGCGCTGGCTTAAAATCTTTTTGTTGTCATGTTAGTGAGTTTTCAAAGGAAGCAAAAGTTGCTTTATGTTTTGTCCCTTCAAACTTACCCAAAAGTCATTACAAGTGAAAACAAGGAAAAGATGGAGGGTTTGAGAGATGTAAAGGCTTGGATATGGCTGTAGTGTCCCCCTGCCCAAAGGTTCATGTGTTGGGAACTCGATCCCTAGTGTGGTGGTTCTGAGAGGTGGTGAGGTCTAGTGGGATATGGCGTTAGTCAGTTTTCTATGAGAAAATATCTGAGGGGTTGGGGATGTAGCTCAGTGGTAGAGCACTTGCATTCTATCTTTAAACTGCAGCAACAGGAGGTTAGGGTTATTGCTCAGTGGTAGAACACTGCTTAAACTGCAGCAATATTTTAACCACTGGTGGCTCCTCTGCACTATTTCCTAAATTTGAAATCTCACCCTTTCTCTTAGATCCTGATGCTCAAATTCCTAACTTCCTAATCCCATAAATTTCTAGCCTTTACAGCATACTTTAGATATATCTGCTTAGGAATTGCTTTCCCAAGTCTGCAGCATATGGTTCTGTAGTAATACCCTGTCAGAGAACACAGGTACCATATTGTATTTATGTGTTTACAGGAGTGTATATTTTCCACTAAACCAAGTTTGTTTTTCTTTTTCTTTTTTGCAGTACTAGGGATGGGCACCACCACACCTAGCTAAGCTGTTTCTTGAGGACAAATTCAATAACTTACATATATTTGAATTTCCTTGAGTTATATAGTACTAGGCAAGGTGTGACACTCAACCTTACTTGAACTAAATTGAAGGGTGAAGGGAGGTACAGTGGCTATGCCTGTAATCCCAGCTACTACAAAGGCCGAGTTAGTAAGATTACAAATTTGAGGCCATCCTCGGATATTTAGCCAGACCCTGTCTCAAGATGAACTTTTGAAAAGTTTGGGGATGTAGCTCAGAGGTAGAACATCCCTGGGTTCAATCCCGGTACTGCAAAACAAACAGGTGAATGGGAGGATGAGCAAAACAAACAGAAGGGTGAGTGGGAGGATTAATGAATGGGTCATAAAAGGGAAATTACCTCTTTGTTGTTGTGGGATTAAAGCTAGGGCACCCTACCAGTGAGCTAATTACCCAGCCCTTTAAAAATTTCATTTTAAGACAGGGTCTCGCTATTCTCTAGGCTGGCCTAGAGCTTGCTATCCTTCTGTCATTGGGATTACAGCCATGAACCCCCATTCTTGGCTGGAAAAGGGAATTCTGAATATGAAATCTTGTTGTTTGGGAGGACCTCCATAGCCTAACTGAGCTGCAGGTTCAGAGTAACACCAGAAGTGAGTCATGGGATGACAATGAGGTCATAAACTGAAGCTAAGGTCCAGTCATTAACAATTACACGCGTGGGCAAAACTGAAAAGGAGAGGAAAGGGGTGGCAGGTGTATAGTATTAGGCATTAGGGTGTATGGGGGTGGGTAAGTATTTGGTCCAGGCCCCACTTCAAAAGAAACCAAAGGAACTGTTGAGGAGATAGGTGCTTAGTAAGCTGCGATCTAAAAGTCCACAATCACTTCCTACTAGCACAAGGTAAGGGGCCAGGCCACCTCCTAAGGTCAACTACTCGTGCACTTTCCCTTCATCTTATTTCACTCTTCAGAGCTCTTTTTAGACTACACAGTCAAAACAGACCGACAGCTACCTCAGCCTCCAGAAGGCCACCACCCTAAGAACCCTGGACATCATGTGACGGGGAGCTGACCTGTATTTCTTCTGACACAAGGACTATGAGTTCAAAACCAAAGGGGCTTAGCTCTGGCTGACCAGCGAGCCAGTCTGGGGGTCTAGTTCCCCAACAAATTCCTTGGGTAGTAAGGACTCCACCCTCCTGAGAAGGCAAGACCGGAAGGGGCGGACTCTACTCCCGGACGTGGGGCTGCTACCGCCATGGCTTCTCGAGGGGTCGTTTGCGTTTTCTTGCTCTCTGCGCTCCCCCTTTTGTGTCTAGAGCTCCGGCGTGGGATCCCGGACTTAGGTAAGGTTGGTTTCACCCAATTGGCGCTCGCAGCTGGGAAATTTTTACATGAATATTGCGTAGAATTACCTGCTTCCTGGCCGCGGTGCTTCCGGGCGACTGTGACTACGATTCCCAGACTGCCCCGCTTCTGCTCCTCCTTCTGGGAGCGGACTCCACATGCCGGAACAAGTTTCTTCCAGGCTGGGCCAACTTTTGCGTGTGAAGGGAGTGGAGAGGCGTAAGAGGACGGAGACAGCTATGTATACTCAAACTGTGATGCGTGCTTGAAAGGAAACCAGCCGGTTGATAGGATGAAGGCTTTCGTAGGAATTTAAGCAGAGCTTTATGTAGTGAAGAACCATCCCCGTGGGGATTTGGGCGGGAGGGCGGGCGATATTCCAGGCAAAAGGATTGTGATACGTTGGAGGAAAAAGATTGAAGGTCATTGTGGCAGGATCATAGACTGGGGGTGGCAGCGGAAGTCTCAAGATAAGAACATTTGTTAAACCCCGATTATAAGCCAAACACTGTGCTGTCTATTATCTCGTTGATTGCCCTACAACCATGAGAGTATAAGCTCCCAAGGAACTGAGACACTCGGAGGATAAGTGACTTCCCAGAGGTTTTGAAAAAGTCATTCTGGACTCTGTGTATTGGATGTTTTAAAAGGAAGCTATTGTTGAAAGCAGTGAGGCAAATTTTAAAATAGGTAAGTAGTGATTATGGTCTGGACTAGGACAACAGGAGATGAAATGTGGAAAGATTTGGGATATTGGCGAAGTAGAATCAACAGGCTCTGTTGATGGATTGCTGTTTGGGGTGAGGCAAAGTAAGAATTCAAGCATGACTCCTGCATAGGGGATTTGTAATAAGACAGCGCCTTCTGAAAGTTGCCCTAGCAGGATTACTTTCACCTTCCCTTCCTAATCCTTTGACATTACTTCTTTTTTACCTAGCCTTCTAAACTCCAAGGAGAGGCCTTACTGAATCCAAATTCTGAGGCGAGGCCCCACATGAAGACTTTATTTAGATTCAGAGAACTTTGCTTTTTTTTTTTTTTGTACTGAGGATTGAACTGGGGGGTACCTCAACCACTGAGCCACATCCCCAGCCCTATTTTGTCTTTTATTTAGAGAAAGGGTCTCATTGAGTTGCTTAGCACCTCGCTCTTGGTGAGGCTGGCTTTGAACTCGCAATTCTCCAATCTCAGCCTCCCAAAGTGCTGGGCTTACAGGTGTGTGCCACCATGCTGGGCTAGATTTGATGGCCTTTGTAACACTCTTCTTTGGTAACTAGCTGCAAAGAGGTCAAAATCCATTGTGATAAGGCTTTGACCCTTATTGAGGAAGGACCCACACAGCGTGTAGCCTCACTGCTTCCTTATCTCACCATAACAACCCTTCACCCTCCTGAGCCCAGGATGTTAGAGCTTGAGGAGTTACCCCTGTATCTTCAGGGCTGGCTTGGAATAAACCTGATTTCCTTCCTGCCAATGCTTGGCTACAGAACATGGGTCTGTATATTTGAACTTTGTTAGTAGTGCTGTTGGTGAAAAGAAAACTGAAAGGGGGGGCTGGGATTATGGCGCAGTGGTAGTGCGCTCGCCTAGCACACGTGAGGCACTGGGTTCGATCCTCAGCACCACATAAAAATAAAGATATTCTGTCCATCTATAACTAAAAAATAAATATTAAAAAGAAAACTGAAAGGGGTGTGGAGAGTCAGGAATTGATTTTTGGATATAGTTAGTTCACATGTCAGCCTCCCTTCTTACACTCAGTTCTTTATCCTTGTATATCTCCTTTCTTTTTCAACTTCCTCCCCATCTCTGGAAGTCAGGGCCCAAAATGTTGCTTGAAATAAAATACTTTTTTTTTGGTACTGTAGATTGAACTCAGGGACACTCGACCACTGAGCCACATCCCCCATCCAATTTTGTGTTTTACATAGAGACAGGGACTCACTGAGTTGCTTAGTGCCTCGCCATTGCTGAGGCTGGTTTTGAACTCGTGATTCTCCTGTCTCAGCCTCCCTTAAGTGCTGGGATTACAGGCTTGTGCCACTGCGCCCAGCTGAAATAAAATACTTTAAAAAATTTACAAGACTCTTCATACTCAAGCTGTATTGAAATATAACAAGACCTTTTTCCAGATGATATGCAGAAAAGTTAAATTCATACCTATTATTGCAAAATTCACCTGTTTCCTTGCCTTTACAGCATTCATTCCTCTATTCCTTTAGCATTTATTTATTTATTCTATTTTTCAGTACTGGGGATTGAACCCAGGGATGTTTTACTACTACTGAGCCACATCTTGAGTCTTTCAATGTTTTATTTTAAGACAGCTTCTCATTAAGTTGTTGAGGTTGGCCCCAAACTTGAGATCCTTCTGCCTTGACCTCCTGAGTTGCTGGGATTACAGGCATATGCTACCATGCCTGGCTCCTTTAGAATCTTCTACTTTACACTGATATTTAAGTCACTAATCAATGAGAAGGACACTGCTTAGCTTTATCAAGGGAGACCTGTTCCCCATTAGCTCTGATCTCTGGGAAATGTAGTTCTTGAGGGTAGCAACTACATCTAATTTGTTTTTGTATTCTCAGAATTTATTACAATGTCTAAATTAATAAAGCTAGGTTAAGAGTTCCAGAAAATGGAATTGGGCTCCTGGTAGCAGCTCTTAGTTCCTAAAATTTTTATTTAACTAACTTAACTAACATAATTAACACTTTTTCCTAGAATCCTTTGTTGTGATTAGTAGTTTCCTTTGATTTCTTTTTTTTCTTTTTTCTTTTAGGGCACAGGGGATTGAACCCTGGAATGCTCTACCACTGAGCTATATCCCCAACTCCTTACCAATATATTTTACTTGTACTTACGCTCAATATTTAATTTAATTTAATTAATTTATTTATTTTGGTATTGGAGATTGAACTCAGGGGCATTTGACCACTGAGCCACATCCCCAGCCCTATTTTGTGTTTTATGTAGAGACAGGGTCTCACTGAGTTGCTTAGTGCCTCGCCGTTGCTGAGGCTGGCTTTGAACTTGTGATTCTCCTGTCTCAGCCTCCCTAAGTGCTGGGATTACAGGCTTGTGCCACCACGCCCGGCTACGCTCAATATTTTAAGACTGGTTCCTCAAATTTCTTATCCTTCAAAGTGCCCTGGTTTTGGTCTCTAGAGTTTAAGTACCAAACAAACCTTTATTTAAACATTTTTTACTTGAAAGGAGTACACACATATCTACTTTTTTCATGTTCCGTTGTGATATGTCCATTTTGCTTCCATATTATGAAACATAAATCCCATAACTAAATAATTTTTCTACGTGCTAGTACTCTAGGTATTAATTGCTTTTGTAATGGCTAGAGATACCCTAGATTCATTTATGTGTCCCATTGAACAGTATCTGAATCAATAGTTACTGCCCTTGAAAGTTGGAGGAGCTGTTATTTGAAAAGAAAATATCTCTAAATAATTTAAAATTGCTGCTTGTAAAAGAAGGAATAACATCTGTTTTCTGATTAAAATATTAAGTCTTTATACATTTTTGTAATTCCTTAATCTTTAGTTAATTGACAGCCCTGATCATGTTGGTACCATGGTTCTTTTGACTCTTTGCCAAGTAACTTTTTTTGTTGTTGTTGAGGATTGAGCCCAGGGGTGCTTAACTACTGAACCAGGTCCTCAGCCCTTTTTATTTTTTATTTTGAGAGGTCTTGCTAAGTTGCCTAGGGCCTTAAATTGCTGAGGCTGGCCTTGAACTTGCAATCTGCCTGCCTCGGCCTCCTTAGCTGCTGGGATTACATGTGTATGACATCCTGCCCAAAAAGAATGACTCTTTTTAGTAGAATTAGAATTTGATAAGATGATACTCTCAGTTTGAATTCCAATTATGTAAATTAATTTTTCCTCCTCTCTGGGCAAAAAGGAAAGCACAACTTATAAATTATTGGTCATTAAGATATTTGTAACATAGCTAATCACCATAATTTTACCTATATTCCTAAGACAGAAGATGTTTATCTAAAATCAGTTTCTGAAAACTTATTTTGGTAATGACAACCATGATGAATTTTAGTGCCCAAAGGAGAATATTTGGAAGAAATCCTAAGAGAGTTTCATAACTTTTACTATACTTTTCTAGTACAAATAATCTGTTACTATTAACAAGAAAAGTGTGTTTAATTTTTTTTTTCTTTAAAAGGAATTAAAGATCTCATCTTGCTGTGTGGCCGAGTTTTCTTACTGCTTGCTCTTCTTACTTTAATTATTTCCATGACTGCCTCATTGCTTAATTCATTTAAATCTTCCCAAGCTTATCTGAAAGGTAAGTTTATTTATGCTACTCTTTAAACTTCTGTATTCAAATTTAGTTATTCTACAATATTACACAATAGGAGCCAGTTTGCCATTAATTTGATTAGTGTGTAATTTCAAGAGAAGTGATCATTATAACTACATTGATGATTATTTTGTTTTGTTATTATTTTTTGTTTTTTATTTGAGAAAGGGTCTCACTAAGTGGCTGAGGATTTTGCTGAGTTACTGAGGCTGGTCTCGAATTTTTGATTCTCATGCCTTGGCCTCCTGAGTTGGTGAGATTACAGGTGTGTGTCATGGCATCTGACCTTCATTTTTTTGAATGGATTATAAATTCCAATATTTTAATGAGAAACTACATTTTTCTTATATATATATTTTGAAGCTCTGTCATTTTTGTTGTTACATTTTTAATTCTCTAATTTTAAATTGTGCATTTGTGTTACTTAACTATTTGATATGTACAGTTTGTAAAATATTATACAAAGTGTAGGTATATCTGCTGTTAATCTCAAAAACCCTTTCAGCCGGGCGCGGTGGCTCAAGCCTGTAATCCCAGCACTTAGGGAGGCTGAGACAGGAGAATCGCAAGTTCAAAGCCAGCCTCAGCAATGGCGAGGCGCTAAGCAACTCAGTGAGACCCTGTCTCTACATAAAACACAAAATAGGGCTGGGGATGTGGCTCAGTGGTCGAGTCCTGAGTTCAATCCCCGGTACCACAAAAAAAAAAAAAATGTCAATTCTCTTACATTAATACAGATTCAATGTAATCTTTATCAAATTCCTAACAAGGCTTTTTTTTTGTAGAAACTGACAAGTTCTTTAATTTATATGGAAATACACTGGAGCTAGTACAAAGTTGGAAAACTTTAAAAACCTAGTTTCCAGATGTATTATAAAGCTACAGTAATCAAGACAGTGGTGTAAGGACAGATGTACAGACTAATAGAAAAGAGTAGAAATTTGGAAAGTCCATACATATGCTTTTGACTTATATATTTACATATGATATATATGAGATCATATATTCATGAAATGTATCTCATATATAAAATATATAATTTTATTTATTTATTTATTTATTTATTTATTTATTTATTTGACAAGGGAGCCAAAGTATTTAACAAGTAAGGAACAGTTCTTTCAACAAATGGTACTAGAACTGGATATTCAGGTAAAAAAGTGAACTTTAATTCTTATGTCACATATACCTTAAATAAAATTACCTCAAAATGGATCATAGGCCTACAAGTAGAAGCTAAACCTATAAGCCTGGGCTCTTATCCAGAGGTTCTGGGGGAGAATCTGCTTTCAGGCTCATTCAGGTTACTGGCAGAATTTAGTTACATATAATTATGGGACCGAGGTCCCTCCTTGCCAGCTGTCAGCACTGCCTGGCTCACAGCTTTTCTCCTTCAAAACCAGTAAAGGTCAGGCTAGTCCTTCTCGCTCTTTGAATCTTTCTGATTGGATCTTGTGCCCTCCTTTTCTGATTTTAAGGGTCCGTGTTATAACACTGGGCTCACCCACTTAATCCACGATAATCTTCCTAGTCAGTTGATTAGCAAGTTTAATTCCATCTGCAGAGTCCCTTCTGTCCTGCAAAATAAGGCTCAGAGGTGTGTCACCAGGGGGCAAAAATCACAGGGCCATCTTCCATTCCTTATGGCCCTGCAATTTCAGTCTTTGCTATTTTTCCAAGAGCAATTAAAAATACATATTCACACAAAGACTTGTATAAAAATGTTCTTAGCAACTTTATTAGTAATAACCAAAACTCAGATAATTTCCATAATAAAAACAATGTCTTCAATGTTTATACCCAAATACCCAAGAGTAGTTGAAGATATTTTTAAAAACATGGTCTATCTATACAATGAAACACCACTCAGCTATAAGAAGGACAAACTTCAGGGGGGTTGTAGCTCAGTGGTAGAGCGCTTGCATAGCATGTGTGAGGCACTGAGTTTGATCCTCAGCACCACATATAAATAACAAAATAAAGGTATTTTGTCCATCTATGACTATTTTTTTTAAAAAAGGACAAACTTCAGCTATTGACACAAGAGTACATTTTCTATCATTTCTTTTATATGCAGTTCTAGGAAGAACAACTCCAATCTGGAACAGTAGAAAGCAGGTCAGTGTTTGCCTCTGGTCAGGAATTGGGGTAAGGTCTGACTATATAGGGTATATAGAACCTTATAGTGATGGAAATGTTCTGTATCTTAATTGGGGTGATGGTCACAGAGGCTAATACATTTATCAAAACTCAAATATACAGGAAAGATCAGTGGAGTAGGAGGAGGATGAAGAAGAAAGATGGGAAAGGGGAGAATGAATTTAATAAAATTATGTTATATGCATATAAGTGTACCAAAGGGATTTTCACCTTTATGTATATGTAGAAAGTACTAATGAAAAATAAATAAATAAAGGAGTGAAAGGATGACCAGTATAGCAGAGGAAGGACAATAAGGGGAGGGAGGAGGGGAGCAAAGAAGAGTGGAATGGGCATTGAAATTAAATTCCTTGCATGTATGAGTTTGTCAGAATGAACCGACTACTATGTATAATTATAATGTTCTAATTTTAAAAATGAAAATCATCTATCTGTACACTTCAAGGTATAAATTTCATCAAATTACACCTCAATGAAGCAGGCAACTTACGTCCCTTCTTCAAGCACTTATGGGAATCAGATCCCCAACTGCACACCATCACTGGTGGCCGCACAGAAAGCTCACAACCCCTAGACTGCTGTGCCCAGTTTTAGATTCTTGGTTTTTATCATTTCCAAGTTGTCCCTATTGTCTTTTTCTTCCGTGGTCAAAGTTATCAAAGCAGCCAATTCCCAACAAGGTGTGTGGGCAATAATGCAGTTGAATGTAGTTCACCATAATTGAAGGTAATTCATGCTGTCACATTTGCTGTAACCAGAGGTCATATCTCCAGAGCCAGAGAGGCTGCTCACATTAATCGTAACTGACACCAACTCCTTGCTCCAGGGGAAGTCAGCTCCAGTGCAGGGCTTTCTTCACTTTGGGTTCAAATAACCTCATCTACATCTCTGTATCTCTCTCTCCCTCTCCCTCTCTGTACTTTAAGTGAAAAATGACTAAGATGTTCAAAAGATAAAAAAGAAGAGACAGTTGAGAAATCTCAAGCCAGCCAACTAAATATGATTTCAAAGCTAATTTCAGCACTTTGCACCTATTATTAAGTTCAAAAGGGCCTATCTGTTGACACAGTTGATGGCTTTCTCTGACTCTCAGGCCAGCCTTGTTGGAGTTTCTCAGTTTTAGCCTCTTGGGTCCATTTGAGAAAGGGTAAGAGTAGAAACAAACAGGCCACAAAGCTCATCTCCCCTGAGCTGTACTCAGAGAATGACTGGAGCAGCTCTGGGGAGAGGGCAGGCACTTCAGGAAAGCACAATACCTTCTTCCCTCATGGCTTAGTCCTGAGAGTCAAGGCCTCCAGGGAGGTATCTCACAGTTCTGAAAATTGGCACTGCAGTCTCAAGGCCACATGCTCTTTGCCTTTATTTGATCCTGATAAGCTTCTTTATCTTTGGAAGGGAAACACAGACCTGCATCATGAGGATGCTGTTAATATTAAACAGAACTATATTTGTAGAAGTTCTTTGAAAATAAGAAGTACCAAATCATGATTCTGTTTTAAATTCTGGATTGCCATGTTTTCAGGTGGGATACACACATTCTGGTTTGCCACAATCCCCATCATCCAAGTGTGTGGTATTCTTAACTGCTTTCCTAATTTTCATTAACCATCTGGCTCCTAAAGACATCAGAATTCAGGATCCCTATAAGAATACTATATAAGATGCTTGGCCCAGAAGTTAATACAATTATTCTTTGTGTGTGTTGTGCTGGAAATTGAACCCAACACCTCACGCATGCTAAGTGGGCACTGCACTGTACCACTGAACCACTTTCCCAGCCCTTATTCACATTTTTGATAGCCAGCTAGCTACCTGTCTTTTAGTTTGTGGATCTCTTAGACTACTTCAATTGGCATGAGCCCTTCTTTCTCTGAACAACTGCCATAGAACCTAGGCACCTACTATTCACTTGGACACACAATCACATGTTCTTGCAAAGATGTAATTTGAAGAGCCAAAAAATAATACCCCATTTGTCTCCCTGAGAACTTTACACAGTTTCACACACACAAGGAAGAACTCCATGATGGTCTCATGGCACATGGTCACTGCTGAAGTCTAAAAACATGTCCCTTCTTGGAGTCATGGTTCTAATCTTGACAAGTGCTTTGTGGTATACTATATATGTCATTTATTTCTAACAGTCCAGTTTTGAAATCTGAATAATGTATTATGTCTTATTTTTATCAGTTGGATTCAGAGTCACCTCTTCAGTGAGATCCCTTGTGTGCATGTGCAGCTTACTTTCTCTTCTAGAAAAGAATGGCGTGAGAGTGTAAGTTCTGGGAAGAGGGCATAACCAGCAAGCAGCTCAAGTGAAATATCCCATAGTGGAAAACCATTAAAGACACACTATTAGCAACTATAACCATCAGGAGCTAACACATTGCTTTGCCCTGTGACAGATTTTAGAATAGTCCATACTATTAGGTAGTGATGTTTCTAGATCTTCGTATTTGGAGCTGTAGTCCTGGAAGAGGGACAGATTCTGTTCTCTCCTACCAATGCGAAGGGGCATGCTGTGTCTACATCATAAGCAATGCTTCCATGAACACTAATGGTACTTTGTAGCTATAAAGTACTCTCATATTCACCATTTAATCCAACTATTTGGCAGTTCTGTAAAGGAGGTATATCTACCCCCATTTTAGATCAAGGACTAGCAAAAAACAAAGCAACTGCTGAATGCTGGTCCAAGGGCTATCAGTGACCCATCCTGGCACTTTCATGATCTCCTAACCTAGAAATTTTAAGACTTTTTAGCTACAAGGAAAAGTGCAGAGTAGGGGTGGATAAGAAGGTATTCAGTAGCTTCTTCAAAAACCTTCATTTGCAATCCTCCACTTCCTCTTCAACAATATGTCAGCCCCCTCTTTTCATTTAGCAAATAGCCCCAGGTTGTTCCTTGTTCCTAAAGAGTTTATAATGGCTCTCTAATGAGCTTGTCTGCCCATGTCCTGACCAGTCATACATATGCTTGCTCTCTGACTCTCCTATACTATCCCTCTATCTATAGCTTCCATTTTCATCTGCATGGGCAAACATGAGAATCCCATGTGCCTAATACAAACCAGGATTCATAGATTATTGACTTCCAACTCCCTTTGCAATTATTCTCGCATCCCACTCATCTCCCAGTTAAGTCTCCATCATTGTTCCCCATGGCAAGGGAACCAGCCAGCCAGTAAAAACTGACCTCAATAAGAAATAGAGCTAGCCTCAGGCTTTAGGTGTAGATGTCCAGAATTTCTTTCAGACAATTTTACTTGTACAACTTCTTCCAAGTTACCTAATGAAATTTTATTTAAATGTAGATACCTGTTGCAGGACTCTACCAAGTTCTCTTGCACTCCATTAAATATAACCAACTAACTGTTACACCACTCAAGTAAGAGATTCCCAAACCAGTGCATAGATCAGAATTACCTGGTAAGACTGTTTTTAAAAAACAAACCAACAAAAAACCACTTTCCTTCATTCCTCTTTTCCACTGCCAAATTCTGATTCATTTAGTCTGAAAATGAACCACAAGATATGGATTTGGCATTCCCCAGGGACTTAAATGCAGAGCAAAGCTATGCATCATTGTTCTAGGGGCCTGTCATCTCCACGGGCTCCCCACCACAGCCAGCTTACCAATTGTATTGCTGCTGCATGAACTGGGATTATAAACTAGCTTAACACAGAATGTTCCATTTCATCACTCTCAGTAACTAAGAGTATTGAATGATATTTTTAAATATATAAAACATTGCCATTAGATTTAGAAAACTGATGGTATAACAATGTATCATCATCTATACTAGTTCCTAGGACCTAACTGCTTTCACTATAGAAAGTCACTTAATCCTCCCAACCACCCCAAGGGGTAGGTTTCTTATTGCATCTTGTTTTACAGATGAGGAATTTGAGGCACTGAGATTAAGGAACTTGCCCAAGGTCTTACAGTTGACATCAGAGCTAGAGTTCAGACCCTAGCAGTCTGGCTTCAAAGCCCATGCTTTTGATCATTCTGCACTACTGCCTTTCAAGGGCAAACATGAGCATTATTCCTACTCAAAATAGTTTAGGTGACAGGCTCAGCTTCGTGGAAATATTTGCAACAATTCCTCAAGGGAAGTTTATCTGTTTCATCTGTCAGCTCAGGTCTCTCAGAAAGCTGGATTAAACCACAAGAACACAATTTCATTTTGTGCACATCTATACTCTCCAACCAGCCCTCCAGTACCCAGGACCTTACCTGTGCCACATGCACAGCATGTGACAATGTCTTGTTACTCATTTGTCTTCACTGTTGAAGAGAGAGACCTTGGTCAGCTAGAGATAAAGAGCTTGTCTAAGTTCCACCAGTTACATAATCAGATAAGAATTCTAGAAATGAAAGGGACTGAACAGTTCAAGTTGAGAGAGAGCAGACAAGTTCTATCTTAAGTTTATCTTATCAATTCTGGTCAACTGGTAAAGATAGGGAGGCTTAGTAAAGGGTGGGGATGGTGACAAAGGGCAAGGGCTTGGAAAGGGACGGTTACTGCTATAGCTTGGATATAGTATGCGTATATTCCCCAGAGTTTCATGTGTTGGAAGCTTGGTCCCCAATGTGAACAGAATCTGACCTTCTTTTAGAGGTAAGGTCTAGTGGAAGATGGCTAAATCATAGGAAATATTACGGCAGAAGGGATTACAGCAGAAGGGATTAATGCTGATCCCATGGAGTTGGTTACTTCCTGAAAGAAGGGATTGTTATGCAAAGAGCAAAAATGGCCCTTTCATTGTCTCTGGATTCAAGTCTCACTATGTGGTTTCTTCCACATGCACTCCTGCCACCGTGATGCCACCTGCCACAAGGCCCTCACCAGAGCTGAGCAGATTGCTTCCATGCTTTTGGGTCTTTAGAACTGTAAACTAAAATTATTCTTGATAAATTACAGAACCTTAGGTATTTTTGTTATAGCAACAGAAACTAGACAAATACAGGAACCATGGCCAATTAGTGATGGTTGGGAAGGGGGCTTCCCAAAGTCACAAAACTACTTAACAAGAAGTCCCAGAACTCAGTCTTGGCTCCCACACCAGGGCCAATACATTGTTTAAATGTAAACTCCAAGCAGGTATTAACTGCTACTACCAGCGTAAAAGTCACCAGTTCTAACCAAAAAGAAAAAAAAAAGGATTGTATTCTATTGGATGAGATATATCATGTATACCCAATCCACATTCCAGAAAGAGTTTAAGAAAGCAAAGACAATACAAGTAAAAGCTTTGTGATCCAGGAGTGGTAAGGGGATGGTAGCATGCATACATTTAAATATGGGCTTTAAGAGCTGCATCAGAGTATAATGTTTAAAATGACAAGTCTATTGATCTCAAATAACACAGGTTAAAATTCCAACATCTCCATTACCTAGTTATGAGACAAAGCGTACCTATATGAGCCAGTCTCATATCTAACATCAGAATGAAATATCTATAGTAGGAGGTCACTTTAATGATTAAACGAGTATGAAAAGTACCTACCACGTGGCTTAGCACATATTAAATGGTGGCTACCACCACCATCATCGTTACTACTACTACTACTAACATAATTTAACTTTTCCTCCATGGAGTCAGACAAATCTGCAACAGAGCTATAACAGAACAGTATTTTCAGGGATGACTCAAGTTGGCAGAGTTCTTTCCCTTACTCAAAATCTTCCAGCTAATTTTAGAATCCATTTCTAAAATCCCAGGATTTTGAGAATCCTGGGGCTTGTTTTAATCAGTCAGCTGTCTTCTCCCTTGCTGTTAAACCAAGGATTACAACACAGAGAGGGGCAAATCTTGGTGAAGTGGATGGGATCAGAAGTGGGTGTAGATTAAAGGAGTGTATTAGTATTAAAATATTTCATATTTCAAAATTAAGAACCTCAATACATATGACAGAAAGCAGAGTTTAATCAAATGTTTGCTGATAGTATATATAGAAATGGGATGTACTCTTGGCACACTAATGACTCTCAAGGGGTATAAGAGGGGCTGTGATCATGTCCATACTATCAGAATCTAAAGTGGGGATAAGAATTTTTATATTCATGACAAGAAGGCATGAGTACAGGAAAACAGTGTGCCATGTACGCCCTAGACAGTTTCTTTTCTCACATCTAACTTAGTATCATGCAGTTATAGAATTGATAAACTAGCATGCTGAATTGTCAATAAATGAAAACAAAGTGAGAGCTGGTGTATCAATGTCAATGTTTGCAGCAGCTCAATTCACAATAGCCAAGCTACGGAACCAACCTAGGTGCCTTCAACAAATAAATGGATAAAGAAAATGTGGTATATATACACAAAGGAATATTACTCAGCCTTAAAGAAGAATGAAATGATGGCATTTTCTGGTAAATTGATCGAACTGGAGACTGTCATGCTCAGTCAATCAGTCCCCCAAAAACAAAGGTCGGATGTTCTGATATGTGGATGCTAACCCAAACAAAGGAAGACGGGGAGGGGAAGTAAAAGAAGTTCATTGGATTAGACAAAGAGGAATGAAGGGAAGGGAGGATGGGAATAGGAAAGACAGTACAATGAATGGGACATAACTTTCCTATACTCATATGAACACACGACCAGAGTAACTCCACATCATGTTCAACCACAAGAATGGGTTTTAGTTATTTTGTTCCTTTGATTATATGAAAACCCCTTAAAAACAATAGGGGTTTCTTTTTCTCTTTGTATCCTTACACTCAACTGCTGTATAATTGTGAATAAATAGGGTGTCTCCTTTATGAAATATATTCTGATAAACATATTAAAAGGTAGTATTGTTAGTGGTTAAAAGACACCAAAAATGGAACCACGTTCCACAAGGAGACAATTCTCAGTGCTGCCATTCATTAGCTGCATGTCTTTGGGCTTATTACTCTTAGTACATCAGTTTCCCTGTCTGTTCCCATCTCCTGGATTGCGAAGACTGGTTAAAAGGAGAAATTTCACACTATGGACTCAGAATCCCAAAACTCAGCTCAAGTCCTTCTGCCCTCAGCCTTCAGTGACAGCCCCAAGATTACATCAATGGGGTTTTAACAGAAAACAACTATGTCAATGCCTCTGATTCAGGAAAAAGAGAAATGGACTCAACAAAAGCTTCATTCCTATGGACCAATAGGGGAAGCTGAAAGGGGAAAAAATTCATTACTTAAAGAGTGAGATAAGATGTAAATTTATGATTGATGTTAGCTAAATGGGGAGCTTCAGTTTACATAGGACCCTAGTTTTGCCAATGACAGAAACCCTGACCAAAGGTTATGCCCAGGTCCCTCTTATTTGTGATTTTAACCAAGCTGGCCCTGGTGTGTGTCTGTACTTCAGTAACTGCAGAATTTCTCAAGGTTGAGAAACCAATTTCTTCCACGCCTGGGTAATTCCAAAGCAACTAAATGGATTGCTTCATCTAGCTGCAAATAAGCATGAGAAATTTCACCCTGATTAGTTTGTCTGAACATATAAATGTCTGAAAGTAGGTTTTCAGAATTAGGACAGACATCTCAACCCTGGTTACAGTGTACGAAGATGGCAGTGGGTTTTCTTGCACCTACAATGACTGCTAGGGAAGCCATGGGAGGAGCAAAGAGGAGACTGTTGATCCCATGCTCTTCTAGTGCATAAAGCCAGGTTTGGGTACAAACAAGAACTTTTTCCATAGCAGAATTCATTTATAGTCTAATGTTTTACTTATGCTGAGTCATTCAATTAATGCTCACACTTAGTCTAAGGATATGATGATGCCCATCTAGTTATGGTAGATTTAGGATTCAAACCTAGGTGTATCTGACTTCAAAGTCTGGGCTCTTCTTCATTCAATTGTTTTAATTTAAAAATTTTTCTAATTTGTCTTTTTAAAAAGCAGATCAAATACTTTGTGACTCATATCAAAGACTATAAAATTATGCACATTCTTTTATAGTAATCTCATATTTAGAAATTATTCTAAGGAAATAATCATGGATGTGCCCAGTGACTTTGCTACCCCAAAACATTCAATGCAATGTGGTTCACAGTGGTACAAAGAGGAAAACAACCTTAATTTCCAATAACAGAAAATGAGTTCAATAGAACCACCACTTTAATGAAATATTATGTAGACAGTAACAGGTATAAAAGATCACACTATGACAAAAGATATTCACAATATGTTGTTTGATTTCAATAGGGCACATTTTAAATGATACTATTTTAATAAATGACATTTTATTTTGTTTTTGTTTCCTGTATGTTCTGAAATGAACATGTTTTACTTTAAAATGCTTTTAAGCTAGTATAAAAAGAGAAGAGTAGGCAGAGCTGTCCCTTCAAGAGAACCTAATGTACTAAAAAGTAAAAGAGGACTGCTGATATGGTTCAGTGGGAGAAACCCTACATAGCATGTGTGAAGTCCTAGGAAACAACTTAAAATTCCATTTACACACATTCTTTTTTGGCCAGGAAAATACTTGTGGTACCAAAACAAAGGTATACCTATAACACATCCAAATTGGGCCACCCAAAACTCATGTATTTATTTCCTTCATTACCTAATCTACTACTAGAACCCCATTTCCCTCTGAAAACTCATGAGTATGGTCTAGATTCCTATCTTCATTCTAAACTTCTGATCTCCCACCACAATTACCTAGTAAGCTCCACTTAACATCCTAAAGCTTTATACAACCTGCATCTCTAAACTTCTTGTAATTCTTTCCATCAACCAGCAGCAAATGAGGGTTCTATTTTCCCCCAGAAAATTGTCAATGGCATAAAGCTTCTCAGCTGTGGCAGGGCCCAGAGGTGTGCCAAAGATCCCATCTCCCAACATCCCAGCCTAGCTCTGTCAATTATGACTGAGTGAGCCTTCACCAAGTAACCAAAAGTTTAATTTCTTTCACAGCAACCTGGGCTAAAGGGTTGACAATGTAACTTCTGATGCAAGCCTTTCTTTTGGCTTTGTGTAGAAGCAATAGCAAGCATAAATAAAAGGTAAAGCCAGTCATAAATTGGATGCAAAAGACCAATGCTTTTCTGATCTCCCCACCAAGACAACACAATCCAAAAGCAATCTCCGTGAAAACTATTTGAGAATATGAAAACTAGTTGTTACGGTTTGTATATGAGGTATCCTCTCAAAGTTCCTGTTAATATAGGAATATTCATAGGTAAAATTAGATTATGAGAACTGTAACCTCATCACTCCATCTAGTTTGAATGGACTGACTAGGTGGTAACTATAAGCAGGTGGTGCACAGCTGGAGGAGGTAGGTCACTAGGGCAAGCCCTAGAAGGGTTGTTCTTCCTATGGACCCTTCCTCTCCTTCTCTCCTTCTTGGCCCCACCATGAACTGAGCAGCTTCCTTTCACTGGATCATTCCCCCATGATATGCTGTCTTAACTTGGGCCCAGAGCAATGGAGTCGGCTTTCTATGGATCAATGCCTCTAAAACCATGAGGCCCAAATAAACTTTTCCTGTAAGTTGTTTTTTTTTCCAGGTATATTTGTCACAGCTATGCAAAAGGTAACTAAAACAGACACTGTTACCAGGAGTGGAGTGACTAACATGAATGACCATGTGGTTCAGAAGACTTTGCTGCTGGTTGGTGGGAGGAATTTTGAAAAGTTTAGAGATGCAAGTTGGAAAATCTTTAGACTGTTGTAAGCAAAGCTTAATAGGCAATTCTGAAGGGAACTCAGAAGACCATAATGGAGATAGGAATGCAAACTGTGCTCATGAGGTTTCAGAGGGATATGAGAGTTCTATTGGAAATTGGACTAGAGGCTATTCATTTTATACTCTGGCAAAGAACTTGGCTACATTTGCCCATGTCCTGGCACTTTGAAGCTTAGCTTAAAAGTGATGAACTAATTAATCTGATGGAGGAAATCTCAAGACAGCACAGCCCCGAGTCAGTAGCGTGGATATTTCTGGTGGATATTTCTGTGATAATCAGAAGCAGAAAACAGAGTGGAAACATTTGAAAAACCTGCAATTTGATCAAAAAAAGTATACATGAAACTTGGATCAAGTAAAGTGTGGTTGTTGAAGAGATTATAACCACTAAAGAGATGCTAAATACTTTACTCAAAGACAATAGCAAAGATAGCTTGAGAACAACTCAGGAATTAGTAAGACTACATTGTCTGAGGCTCAAGGATATAAAAATAAAAATTCTTTTGATAAGAGATTCTGGGGGCACTCTGCTCTAGCAAGTGGGCCTAGGGAGTTATTTGACCATGCTGAGCTGTGCAGGCAATCAGAAGCAGCTATAGCTGTGATTCCAGGAGACTCAGGTATTGCACAAGCCAGGTGCAGAGCTTAGTGTCATCCACATAGTGGTAGTTCCGCAGGAGAGTTAGGGGATCATGAATGCTTCCACCAAGATTTCAAAGGAAAGCCTATGAGGGCAGGAAACACATAAAAGGGTCAGAGTCTCTGTAGGCTACCCCTGAGAGGGCAATGCATGAAGTTATGAAGGTGAAGCAGAAGCTGGAATGGATACTTCAGGAATTAAGAGGCCAGTAACATGCACTATCTGCCAAGCAAAGCTGCTGGCTGCAGAGATACAGGCTAAAAAAGAGACCTTGTGGTCTGCAACTGGCAAGGCTAAAGGGGCTGTGACTAAGCCCTTTGGAAAAAACATCTCACCAATATATATCCTGGATGCTGGACACAGATTTACAGGACCAGTTTGCCTAGCTTGATTTTGGTCTTGCTTTGGCTCTCTCCCTTCTTCCTATGCCCTATTCCTCTCTTTTAGAATGAGAATGTTTATTCTGTGCCACTACATATTGGATACGTGTAACTTGCTTATAATTTTTACAGGGGCTCACAACCAAGAATCAGCAGTCTTAGATGAGACACTAGACTTGGAATTTTGAGTAATGCTGAAACTGTTAGATTATGTTATGGGACTCTTGGAGATGGACTAAATGCATTTTGCATTGTGATATGGACATGAGCTTTTGGGGACCAGGAATAGAATGTTATGGTTTATATGTGAGGTGTCCCCCAAAAGTTTCTGTTAATATAGGAATATTCAAAAGTAAAATCAGATTATTAGAGCTATAACCTACTCAGTCCAATCTAGTTTGTATGGAATGACTTGGTAGTAACAGGTAGGTGGGGCATGGCTGGAGGAGACAGGTAGCCAGGGTATGCCCTAAAAGGGCTGTTCTTCCTGTGAGCCCTTCCTCTCTTTCTCTGCTTCCTGACCCTGCCGTAAACTGAGCAACTTTCCTCCACTGGGTCCTTTCTCCATAATGTACTGTCTCATCTTAGACCCACAGCAATGGAGTCAGCCATCTATGGACTAATGCCTCTGAAACCATGAGCCCCACATAAACTTTTCCTCTTCTAAACTGTTCTTGTCAGGTATTTTGGTCACAGTAATGCAAAAGTTAACTAAACATTAGTAAAATTTATTAATTATGTCATTATGCTAATTATGTTAATATTGTGTTATATTTAATTATATTATTATAATTAAAATAGTATTAACATAATATTAATTATATTATTTATTAACATTAGTAAAATTTATTGATAATGTTTAGTACCAAAAATTCACTTCCGTTATTCTTACTGCCAAGCACCTTTCATTTTCAAATCAAAATTTGCTTGAGAAGCTAACCCAATGAAAAATGAAGTTCCAAAGAGCACATTTTAGAGTTTCCCTCTTAAGACTCATACATGAAATGAAAAATATAAAAGTGCCAGGAAAAGGTCATGCTAGAGAAAAATAATAGTAGTTGTTGGCTATTGAACACCATTTCCCCAGAGTTATAGCCTCACTTTTGGGCCTTAGCTGCACCAAAAGAACCTAGCAAGTTCCAAGATGAGAGGTGGGAGTTATATTATTCCCAGCATTGAACAGGCCCTGGCTGTCTGGCTTTTTTTAATTAGAGAGAGGAGAAACAAGTTAAAAATATGAAACTCTGAAAGATAGCAACTTTTCTAGCAATATCTGGTAGCATGGACTCCTCTTAGTAAAGTGAGGGAATCCAAACAGGGAAAGTAGAGAATCTTCCATTGGCCTGAGAGATCAGATCAGGTCCCTGGATTCTAACAAATTCCAATTTAATCCCAGATCCACCACTTCATGGTGCTGTGATCTTGAACAACTGCTCAGATCTTTGAGCTTCCAATTACTTGTATATAACATGCTCCTCCCGATCCGCTGTTTTATTTTTCCACACCAATTATCAAGCCCCAATATAATTTATAATATATTTAACCATTATTTTAGTGGTTTATCATTCATCTCCTCAAACATATATGCTTCAAAAGAGCAGACGATTTCTGTTGGTCTTGACCAAGATATTTGGACTCACTAATGTATTCTCAATACCAGGTGACTGGCATGCGGTAGGCACTCAAATCCTTGTTATGTGCCATTCTCTACTGTCAGCCAAAAGAGGACCATGTCTGCAGTGCACATGCTACTAGGCTCTCCATGTCCGTGGATATTGAGCTCATTTTCCATCTCTTTGGGTATTTAAAGAAATAGCTAACCCTTGTTTCTTTAATAACAGAATTCTACAACTGGAAAGAAAACCCAGGAAAGGTCTACACTGATACCAGCCTAGGTTGTCAACAGATGCCCAACTTTTTGTAGTTTTTACCCAGGGGAGCTCTACCACTGAGCTACATTCTTTTTTTTACATTCCCTTTTTCTTATTTTGATACAGGGTCTTG
Organism: Geosciurus inauris; assembly: GCA_004024805.1. Classification (NCBI taxonomy): domain Eukaryota; kingdom Metazoa; phylum Chordata; class Mammalia; order Rodentia; family Sciuridae; genus Geosciurus; species Geosciurus inauris. The sequence goes on along the minus strand of PVHX01002186.1, from coordinate 151,021 downwards.
CTAAGTTGCTGAGGCTCACCTCCTGCAGCCCTCCTGCCTCAACCTATTAAATAGCTGGAATTATGGGTATGCACCACCATGCCTGGTTCAGATAACCTCATTTAATTATATATTTTTTAAAATTTTTTTTAGTTGTCAGTGGACCTTTATTTTTTTATTTGTTTATATGTGGTGCTAAGAATCCAACCCACTACCTCACACATGCTAGGCAAGTGCTCTACCACTGAGCTACAACCCCAGCTCTAATTATACATTTTTCTATGTACACCTCAGCATTCCTTCCTGCCCAGCTTATCTGTCTGAATCACTTCTGACACATCATAAAATGTCTTCATCATTAAATGAGCACACATGTCTTCCTGAGTACTAAACTTCTTAAAGAAGCCATGAAAACATTTTAAAATATTTTTTTCTTGAATGCTTACAGTTCATATCACTTGCTACAACTTCAGCTACATTCTAGACAAACTGAGTCAGGGCTTGCAAGCATTATTAGAAGTTGGGGTCATACTGGAGCAGGTGAGTAAGGCAGGCAGGCAGGCAGGTGCCAAGAATTAAGTACTTCTATCCTGTATCACTTGTTACCAGGGGAAGCATTCCCAGATGCTGTATAGCTCCTGGGACCATCTGGTGAATAAGTAGCTCCTTGGGGGCTTCACTGTGATCCAAGGCCTCAGAAATAACCATGGATGAGGGTTCTATGAGTGGAATGGGGAAAATGTGCTACCTTTCCTCTACTTCTTGAATTAGCCTCCGGTTTCATCCTCTTCTTCCAAATCAAAGTATCCTTAGTTTTCCCCCCAAATCCCTCCAAATGGCCCCCACTGGAGTTTCCTGACCACTCTGTGCATCCTCCAGTGTGAAACACTACAGCTAAGGATGAGCTAGCTGAGCTGGCTGTCATTATCAACTCAAAGACGGACTAAGCCTAAAAGGTTAAACTCTCCACTAAACAGCCATTTATAAAAGCTATGTTGAACTAATGCACCATTTTAATGGGTAAATTATTTGCTTCACTAAAACAGACAACCAATGGACAGATAATATGGAAAAATACAAACTGAAACCTGAGGAAATAAATAGGAAAACAATAGGATCTTAAAGGGAGTAAACTGCTGCCATGCATAATTCCAGATCAATAGATGAATTCAAGGTGGTCTCTTTCACATTTGAGTGCATAGGGTTGGGGGAAATGACTGGCTCCAAAGTCTCATGGAACTTCATGCTCTGATCAGAAAGCCTCACATCTTGACCAGGGGAAAAAAAAATATGCCTAGAGCCTGTGAAGTGGCTGCCACTTAAATACAAGTGTGGAGAACTACACAAGAAAGATTCAAGGAGACTGCTCATTTCTGTCACATGGGAAGAGTGTTGTCAACTGGCCCAGCCTTGTTCTGACACTTTTTTTTTTTTGCCTCAAAGCTTTTGTACCTTCTTTCTGCCTGGAAAACATTGTCCTAGAGTCCACTGTGGCCTTCTCTGACCTCCTTCTCAGGTACTGCCATATCTCCTACTTTATTTCTTTCATAAGGGGAGTTTGCTCTGAAATTACCTTCTGTTTACTTGTTTGTGTATCTCCCCCAGGAGAGATGCTCCATGTGGAGCCTGCCCACTAAACATCTTCAGTACCAGAACAGACCTGTTACCCAGAAAGTGCTTAATAAACATTTGTTAGGGTGATTAAATCAACTAATGGAGGAATCTGGGATCTAACTTCTCATCCTAACCTAAGTCTCAGTAAGCCCAGAGCATTTGAGCAATTTTGTCCACATCCCCAAGTAAGACTTAGAAGTAGCTGTACTTGAGACCAGTTCAGATTACTTCAAGTGGTTTAAAGTAACCCCATTACATGTCTCAAGTCATTTTCTAATGTTTGTCACCAATATGAACCAGACTTCACACTTGTGAATACCAGTCTTCCTGCTTAAAGTAGTCTTCCATCCCTTTAGCTTTTACTTAGACACACACACACCCTCGAATGCTGCTACTTCATAAACTCCTAATCAAATAGGCTTTGTGGGGCCTGATGGGTTCTGTCATTGAACTTAATTTCTGTTCTTCCTTCTTCTAAGACTATATATACCTTACTACTACTTTTTACACCTTCTAAGAAAAGCAACAACTCCCTGAAGAATGGATTCTGACATCACTGTTTCTGACTGGAGCTCTTGCACAGCTCGCTGCATTGCAGCCATCATTGCTGGTGACCCAGGTTCTAAGACAAGACACAAGGCTACTTCAATAGATGAATGGATAAAGAAACTGTGGTACATATACACAATGGAATATTATTCAGCAATAAAAGAAAATAAAATTATGGCATTTACAGGTAAATGGATGGAATTGGAGAACATTATGCTAAGTGAAGTAAGCCAATCTCAAAAAACCAAATGCTGAATGTTCTCTCTGATTAGTGGATGAGGATACATAAGGGGGATGGGAACGGGAAACATAGGAGAAATGCAGGAACTCTGGATGCAGCAGGGGGGAGGTGGGAGGAAGGAAAGGGGAATGGGTATAGTAATGATGGTTGATTGAGAGGGTCATTACTACCCCTGGTGCATGTATGAAGACACAAATAGTGTGACTCTATCTGGTTTGCAACCAGAAAAATGGAATAACTGAGCTCTGTTCATGTACTATGACTTGAAATGCATTTAAATAAAATAATTAAATTTTTTAAAAAAAGATACAAGGCTAAGGGCACAGAGCAAGCAGAATGAAGGGCCTCTTTCTGCATACCTGCTGCGTAGGGGCAAGAAGAAGGAAGAACGGAGGGGGCGCTGCAGCTGCCTTGGTGGCCTTGCAGCATGGCCCTCCTCACACCTAGGGAGGAAAAATAATCACCACCCTCTCTCCTTCCCCTCATTTGCTTATGACTTCAACACCAACAAGATCTTCCTGCCAACTTTACAATTCTAGAAAGAAGAGAGCATACCCTTAAGTGCAAAGTTACAAACAACATTCTTGTCACCAAACGCTTGAGTGCCTTTGAGAGCAAAGTAAGCATGCTGGCTTTGGGGTGTATTTCTTCCAGAGTGTTTACCACTTATACACATCTGGTGAGGAACAAAAAAGCAGGAAGCATTGGGAGAATCAATTCCACTGATGCCATTTTCCTTTTGCTTACCATTTAGGCATAAAACAATTTTCAGGAAGAACCTCAAAAAACTCAGAGGCAAGAAATGCTGGTTGAAATTTGAAGAACACATAGTTCCATGTTTCTCACTCTGCCATCATTTTGTCACACTCTCATAAAATTAGATTCCTAGCAATAACATTTTAAAAATCTCTTGTCCTTATCTATCCACAGGTAGAGACAACTTTCAAAACAATTGACTATAAAATGTGATTCAAATGACTGTCTTTGGGTCCCACCTGGTTCAGTTTCTTCATTTATCTTGCACCTGTTTCAGCTCTCCAAGACCATGAAAAAGGAGTGAATATATTCATTCCTATCTAAATGCTACAGTTACTTTTGAAGGCTGTTAGTCCTACTCACAAACTGAGCCAAAGCAATGGAATGAAAGAACTAGTGTTGGGATCTGGGGTGCAATAGTTTAGAGCAGAGACTACTTAAGACTCTACACACTTGTAAGCAATAAATATGTGCTGAATGAGCAGGATAGTCCAACAGAATAGGCCCTACCCATAAAGGTATTGAGCAAGTATCCTTTGTTAAAATAGAAGCAACTTCCTTTCTCTTACAAACAAGTTTGCTGGTTCAACTTCCTTAAGACCTGAGTTGACATTATATAAATTAGATTGTATCCCTCTGCTCCACAAAACCCTTGAATGGCTTTCCATTTAATTCAGAATAAAATCCAAGGCCCAGATGGGGGCTTCTATAAGGCTCTCTACATTCTGACCCTCCAACTCCTCCCATCTTCTTGGACACTACTCCATTCCAATCTCAAGTACCTTCTCGCTATTTTACCAAGACTACACATACACTTTCACCTACTTGCTGTCCCTTATGCCTCAAAGATGCTTTCCCTAGACATCCATAAAGCCCCCTCACTTCACTCCAATCCCTACTCATATCATATCAAATAGGTCCTTCCTGACCACCAAGTGTACCAGAGCATCACCTACCCCTCTTCTCATCCCTTGCTGTAAGTTCCATCTATGTCATGTGTGAGTTTGGTAATTATCTTCTCCCACTGGAATGCAGTTCTGTGAGAACAGAAGCCCTGCCTAATTGGTGCATGACTGTTCCTAATTGGTGCATGACTTGGTGCTCAGACTAGTGCCTATAATGCAGTAGGTGCATGCTGGGGAACTCCTGTTCAACCACTGAATGAAAGAGAAATGACCTTTAGTGTAGATTAGGTGTTCCTAGAAAGACAGAGAAACAAAAGAAATGGCCAAAGGAAACACAGGACCTGTCATTGGTTTTGCCAAAAGTTGGTGACAGAACATGCTGAATAACATGAGATTTAACAAGCACCCAGAGTACGACCTGATATCCAAGCATTAATCAACTGACACCAAAACTAGGTCAACTGGTTAATTTCTTCAGCCAGCAAGCTTTTCCTAAATGCCTATGAAGTACTGAATTCTTCTGTGCTTTGTGTGGTTCTCAGGAAAGAGGAAACATCACTTCTGCTTGCAAAAGTTCATAAATGTATAAAGCATTAAAGTAGTGTGACTCAACTGGACTCAGTGGAGACAGAACAACACACACAGGGTCAACTGAGGCTCAGACATCCTAAAGGTTGTTTGTGAATCTAGTATTAAAGGTTGGGGTAGATGAGATGTTGAGTTCAAGGAAAGAACTGAAGTATTCCAGAGTAAGAAAAAAAAAATAGATACTGAGCCCCTTGTTTTGAGGAGGAATGGAAGATGACTGTAGTATTGCTGAGAGTCTGAGTGATGTGAGAAGTCAGGTGCTACTAGGCAGGAGGAAAGAGTTTTGGATCACAGGAGCAAAGGCATGAATTAAACACCTCTTTAAAATACGTATGTTAAATCTACAAATGTTAACTGAAAATCCACATAAGAGAAAAGTTAAGTACAAGGCAGTAGATCCTTATGTGCCCCAGAGGTGGTGAAGACCAGGCCACAACAGCAGCAGCCAATGTTTTCTGGATGCTAAGCTGAAAACCTCTCTCTTTGCTCCACACCCGTATCAGTCCATTTAATCCTCTCAATACCAGGAGGTGGGTACTTATGTTCTAGATAAGGAAACCAAGGCTCTGAGCAGTTGCCTGACCATCATCACCCAGTTATAAGTGATGAGGTCAGGATTTAACTGAAGGAATTTGGTCTAAAGCCTATGCCCTTCACTCATACCCTGTCACCACATGTCCAGACAACAGGAATTAAAACCGTGATGGCCAGAGTTATTTTGTGAGTAAAAAATCAGGACACTCATGCTGACAAAAGATGTTTGAGCTGCTTCTGATTATAAGAGACAGTCAGAGATGGTGTTTGGATGCCAAAGTAATAGAATTTCTAGGACATTTCATGGAAGTGAAGAAACAGGAGGTCTGAAATTAGGTCTGCCCTCTAAAACCAGGACCAGGTCTTAAACAGATGAGCACGTAAATGGTAAGTGAGCATCCTAAGTGTGAGATAGACCAGGACAGGTCACTGAGAGAGCACCCAGTGTCTGATCTCAGACAGAAAAGACTCTCTGAAGAAGCAAGTAAGAATCATGAACCCAAAGTAATAGTAGATGAAATGAGGGAAGCAAACAATCTGTGAAAAAGCTGAAGTGAAAAGGAGTTAAACTTGGAGGCGGGAGATGTGACAGAGCAGTCATGTACAAAGTAGCAATGGCAGGTACCAAGACTGACAAGCAGGAGAGCAGAACAAACGGGTGGGTCCACCCGGGGCTGGAAACTCCTGGGCAGAGGCAATGAAGGACCAAAGAGAAGAATATTCAGAAAAATGAGCTCAAAGGTCTGGATCTAAGTTGACCCAGGGTCACACGGAAGGGAGGACAGGCTACAGGGGGGTGAGCAGGCAAGATGGATGGAAAGACAGGCGGGTAGGAGGATGCTAGAGGTTTAAGAGCTGACACAGTTACCCACGCCACAAGGTCGTGATGACAGAATGGGAGTGAATGAGCAAGGACAAAAGGAAAAGCTTCCTTAATACAAAAGGCCAGAGGGTCGGAGGGGATATTCATACTATTTAGCTGGAACAGCTAGAAAAGACAACCACAAGCTAGTTATCAGGGTCATCAGTGAACCAGGCAATGAACCTCCTCCTAACTATGGTCCATCCACATGCTGCAGGAAGTTACACACTCAGAACAACTTAATACTCCCAGAACATGTACACCTGATTTGCCACTCCAGGTGTAACACACACTTCAGGAGCCCCCACTTCATCCTGTAACTTCTTTAATGTCCAGTTTTACAAATATTTAAAATAACTAGCTGGAACGCTTAGGAGAACATACAGCTGTTCAATCACCAATCATTGTCTCTAAAACAGCATTCTTACGATTTCTTAGTTTATAAATTATGCTAAAGAGAAAGATCCTCATAAACAATATTAATAATGAAATACAAGACATGGAGTTCATTTGATAAAATATTCATTAAGGGTTTAAATAAATTGGGTTGAAAAAAGACACCAATTTGTGTGAGGGAAATCCCCACGGATCTGAAGATTCTTTAGAATCACACATCTGTCGTGATTCAGAAGTTCTAGTAATTATAGAAGCAATACTGCAGCAAAATGGAAATGTGCATGGAGTGGCTAAAATATCTTAGTGTTCTCAAAAATGTGAGCATGACAAAATATTAAGACCCTTTCTCAGAATGGGAGATATAGGTTAGTGGTAGAACACTTGCCTAGAGTGTGGGAGGCCCTGGATTTGATCCCCAACACCAGGGGGTTGGGGAGAATCTGGCTATACCGCAGCCTCTGTAGCTTGGGGGTACAGTGAGGCTTGTCTACTGGCCTCTATACCCACACCCCCGTAGAGGTCTCTGGTTCCACCAAAGAGTGTAATGCTGTAATGAGAGGCACAAAATTCAGTTTATATGAAATGCTTCTCTCAACTCTCCCCAACTCCATATGCAACCCAAATAAAGCAGAGCTCATGCTTGGTTGCAATTATCTGTGCATCTCCCCATCTATTAGGCCCAGGCTATAAACAGGGCTAGATCTGAGTCACATTTCTGTTCTGGTGGCAAGGAGAGAGAAAGCAACTCAGGGTGCTCAGCAAACACTGATGAATGAGTCAGAGGATGACGGCTTGTCCCCAAGTCTTCTGTGTGCCTCACAGATGGGTCCTTGGAAACATAAGGAAACTAACCCTCTAAGGATGTCAGAGATATAGACCATGAATCTCTCACCCCAAGAAGTCAAGGATTCCTCTTGACACAATCAGTTGCCCTTATAATAGTAGGAGTCATTAAAAAAAAAATGTGTCCTATCCCTGAAGAAATACCTCTGGGAATTTATATAAATAATTCAAAATTTTAAAACACTAGGAATGTATTTCAGAATTATTTCTTATGTTGAAGTATACCACAAGGATCTAATAAAGTAAATCTGAGTAGAATAATTTGTTGGTATGGGCACTGCCTTAAATCAGTATCACAGAGACTGTGTACCAGAAGTCTGTCAATCATTAGTTATTAAATTAACAATACTCAGGTATAATAGTAAATGAATTTGTTGTTCTACTTCCCTACTTTATTTTCCTCTGCATTAGAGGGTCTTCTCGGAGACCCAAGAAACCCAGCATTTAGTAAATTAACTCCAAACAGGATTACATGCTTGTTAAAGCTCCACTTCCTAATCTGGGCTGGAGTAAAAAAAAATTCCTCCCAGAAGTATGGTAAAGATAAAAGGACACAGAATTTGGTGGCCTAGTTCAGGTCCATTGTTCTCTTTTGGTCAATTAATCTGAAATACACACCTCCAGCCTAGTTCTCTCTTTAGAGTTTCAGAACCACTTGCCCAGTTCCCGCTTAATGTCTCCACTTTTGTATTTCACAGGTATCTCAAAATCAGCACGTCCCAAATCAAATCCATGATCCTGCCTTCTACAGCCAATATGGCCCTTTCTCCAAGGTTTGCTTTTCTTTCTTTTCTTTATTTATTCTAATTAAGTATACATGACAGCAGAATGCATTTTGATTCACTATTTTTCATTTCTCTGACTATACACGATGTAGAGTCACACCGTATGTGCAGTCATACATGGACCTAGGGCAATGATGTCCATCTCATTCCACCATCTTTCCTGCTCCCATGTCCCCTCCCTCCCCTTTGACCAAAGTTCCTCCATTCTTCCCATACCCCCTCCCCCATTATGGAACAGCATCCACTTATCAAAGAGAACATTCGGCCTTTGGTTCTTAGAGATTGGTTTACTTCACTTAGCATGATATTCTCCAACTCCATCCATTTACCTGCAAATGCCATAATTTTATTCTCTTTTACTGCTGAGTAATATTCCATTGTGTATATATACCACAGTTTTTTTATCCATTCATTTATTGAAAGGCATCTAGGTTGGTTCCACAATTTAGCTATTATGAATTGAGCTGCTATAAACATTGAAGTGGTTGTGTCACTGTAGTATGCTGTTCTCTAGGGTTTTCTAACTCAGAAAATGGTCTTACACCCTCTGAGCCAAAGTCCTGAGTGTCTTAACTATTTTCTCCTCCTATACCACAACCATACAGTCCCAAATTCCTCTTCATCCCATTCCTTAACAATTCTTGAATCTTTCCACTTCTGTCCATCCTGTCAGAGCCATAGTCCACAACACCATCTTCTCCCCTGAAACTACTTCAACAGATGCATGATCTAGCTGGCCAATTTCATTCTTGCCATCCTCCATGGATCTCCACCCAGGAATCAAAGCAGTCTTTCTAAAACATACATTACTCTTCCATTTCAAACTTTTTAGTGGAGGGGGCATGAGGGCAAGAAAGATGGTAGAATGAGACGGACATCATTGCCCTAGCTTCATGTATGACTACATACATGGTGTGACTCTACATCATGTACAACCAAAGAAATGAAAAGTTGTGCTACATTTGTGTACAATGAATCAAAATGCATTCTGCTATCATGTATACTTAAGTAGAATAAATTTTTTTAAAAAACCTTTTAGTGGCTTCTCATAGTCGTTAGGACCAGATTAGAGCACTTAACCACAGCCCTCCATGATGGAAGCCCATGGTCTTCAACCCCCTGCTCACTCTCACTCCAGCCACATGGCACTATCCAGCTCCCTGAACTCGCCATGGCCCGAGTAATCCTCATGACTCTTTCCACCAAGAGAAAGCCAACACAGCATTCTGGTTTCACCCTCTACTGCCTCCAGGAAGTCTACCTTCACTCCTCAGACAAGGGTAGGTGCCTCATCATCTGTCCCTCAGTGTCTTGTATTATTTAATGACCTTAATTAGATTATAGAGTTCATGAAATTAAAGACAATATCTGTCTTGTTTTGAATTAAAGGATTTGAGTTTGGTTCAGTTGCTCACTGGCTGATAAGTAACCTTGAGCAAGAATCTTATCCTCTCTAGATCAATACCCTCATCTGTAAGATAAAAATATTTAAAATCAGTGTATCTAATTCAGAAGGTTACTAGAGTTGACAACAAAAAGCAGCCTATGATTTTTGAGGCTCTCCATAAAAATGTAAAGGATTACTACTGTTAGTTTTATAATACTAGCAGATAGTATCCAGTTCTTTTAACTATTTTTTGTGGACTATGACAACTTTAAAACACTTCGGTGGATTAATTTTGCTCTGTTTTTATAATACCATTCTTATTACTTGAGACAGTATAGACTGTCACAAAAACTGAATGAATGAAGAAGTGCTGCCTGAGAGAATAAAGAAAACCAGGGAAGAGGAAAGAGGCTTCTGAAAAACAGGATAAGGCCCCATGGGACTAGGAGCTCTGTCTTTCAAGGGAGAAAACACACACACAGAACAGATGCAAGAAAACTCAGTGGGAAAATCCTCCTCTTTCCTTTGCATGAATTCCTCTGGCAAATGCATTTGCCACAGGGCTGTCACCCAGCCTAGGAGGGACCATGTACAAGGTGTGCAGCCATGTCACTAGGATGCTCAGGAGAGTTCCCCTTCCAATGCTGTCCAGAGGTAAGATCTTTCTGGCCTTTTGCACACAGATCCTTTATGCAGTTGGGAGCCTGTTTTGCTCCTGAGACACCTAGAACTACTTAAACCAAACGTGGAAGAGAACAAAGGATCTGGAAAGAAACAAGCTCTTGGAGGCAGGGACTCTAGGTAGACCCACTAGAGTGTGGTGCAGTGTGCCATGTTTCAAGTTGTCATGCAGACTTCTCACTGCCTGCCTGTGTGAGTTTCAGCTTCACCTGCGGACCAAGGATAAAACTGTTGCCTGTGCCTCCCTCACTAGAAAGCTGTCCAGGTTTGATGGGGACATAAAAGCACTTTGTGAAAGATATAGCCCTGCATGCTTGTGCTAGAGATTTGCCATTCCCTCCCAGGAGGGCCTCACCAGGGCAGAGCAGGGCCATTAGCAGGTTGGCTCTGGGGACATATTATGAGGTGGCTCAGACCCTCCCCCAGTAGGAAAACAGAGCTCCCCTGACACAAGGACAAGGTCTTCACTTTCTCTCCTTGAATCAGGTGTTCAATTCATGTGACACTAATAAAAGCATGTTAGTAAGGTAGAATCACAAAGCAGGCTTTGATAATGCTGTGATGAAAATAGGTCAACTTGCTTTAAGATTCAGACCTGGCCTCAAACCAGAGTCTGTTTGCTTGCTGTCAAAAATTTTTTCATAAGGTTACAATTCTTCTAGCACCAGGACTGTAAGTGGGCCAGCCACATCTACTAAAAGAAAATCCAAGCTATACACGGTTGATGAATGCCCCAGCTCGACTCCCAAAGTCCTGGCTCCCTATATGGGAATGTGCCTCATACTACAAGGCTCAGGAGGGATGACACTGGAGGCCTCTCTGGGCAGACAAGACATCTCATCTCAATCACAGCACTGTGTTTCACCTTTCTATTCCTATTAATTAAACTTGTTTTATGAAGCACGCATTTCACAGAAGTCTAAGTGTGATTAGACAAAAGCATGTGAAGATGGCAGCTCTGACCCACATTAAAAATAAATTAGGCAGCTCAAATTGACATATCCCTTTCTTTGGGAAAAAAGAAAATCCTGAAAGCATAACGAAAAGGCATGAATCAAGCTTTTCATTCTTCAAGGCCTCAGGTACAGTTATAATTTTGAGATCTCTGTCTATTAAGACATTATACTTTTTCCTCCAAATCACTCCTCAACCTCCTACCACTTTATTTCCAAAGCAGAACCAGGATCCTCTAACAGAGTCATTTTGGCCACATGGCTAACAGAAAGGTGGGTACTCTGTGCAGACACACACTCTTTTAAGCCCTTCCTTAAGCAAATATACCCAAGACAGCACTTGCAGCAATCCATTTGCCAACCCCATCTTTCAGTCTTCCAAGAGTATCAAAGAGACTTTCTTTGACCTTCAAGGAACTTTCAGTTAAACTAGAGAACAAAACCCCAACGTAACTGGAACCATGAGAAAGCAATCAAAGACAAGCTCCCTGAGAATAAGAACTGACATTCTTCTTTCTTTCCAATTCCTGTCTTAGGGCATATCAGTGTGAGTGGCAAAGGGACAGATATTTGGGTGGACAGGAAGAGGAACAGAAGGGCTTTAAATGCAATAAAATGTTAAATATGGAAATAAGCAGTGAAGATTATGCTGGCTTTAGATAACAGAAAATGGGGACATAGACAGCATCCATCCACCTCCCTCCCCCACCCCAATCCCATGCTGCATGCATCTCAAAGCTTCTTATGACACATACTACATGGCAGTAATAACAGCTGCTGGTATCTGCTGCTTTCTGGTCCAAAAGCTTGCTGAGGGTAGAAGCCACGTGCGCGTGTTCACTGTTCCCCCTCAGTACATACTAAATGACCAGCAAGCTACTGAATGAAAGAGGATGGTCTGGAAGAACAGGTGAATGAGAGTGATGACAACAAGAGCTGTCCTGGTCTCACCTGGATTAGGACCTGCCTGTCTTGGTCTGTCACCCTAACACATGCCACAGCCAATGTCCTTCCAAGAGAGACTAATGCACTTGACTGCAGAAGCTCAATATTTTCCTTGTACTTTTCTAAAAAGGACTTTGAAAACTGTGAAACCTTGATCTCACCTAAGTCAGATGGGGAAACCAATGACCTTCTCAATTCAGCATCTGTGTACCCAACAAAATGCTAAGGCAGCTGCCCACATCCCTGCCCTCTGCTGGGAACCTCACATCCACCTGGCAGAGCTCCTAATGTTAAATGGAGTGCAGACTCACCAGGAAGAAAGCTCCTGGGGAGACACCCAACTGATGGTTTTGTAGCCACAGGAGTCCTTATAATGCCTAAGGTAAGAAAGGGCTGCTGCTGGCACAAGCTGTTCCCAAGTCAAAGAGGGGTGGTATAGATTTGGCTTCCAAGCATCTACCCCTGGTAACAGGTAGAGATGTATATTTAGGTCCAGACCTATACCTGAAGATCATGGGGTTTAAGAGCCCTGTGGAGAAAAGACAACCCAGCTGCATTTGGCAGATGCTGGCCAGACAGCCCCAGTTCCCAGATGGCTGGAAGATTGTGCCAAAACTTATCCCTGTGCTCTATAAGGAGGAGTCAGGTAGAGACCAGGCAGGAGAGTGACATTGGGAATGTCTGCTCTACACAAATACTACCGCAGGATCCTAGAAGTAGCAAATCTTTTAAAAATCCTATTGCATGACAGCATACATATGGATGTATATCCACAAAGTCATTTTATTTCATGAACAAACATTACATATAGGTTTCCAAGACCAAATTCTAGGCAAGAATGAGACACAACCCTGCCCATGGTAGGCATGTTGTCTAAGGAGATCAGTGAACCATGCCTGAGAATAGTAAAGGCTTTCAAATTGAAGGAAACTTTCCCCAATAAATCTTACATGATTTAGGAGTTTTTATATTTTACATAAATCTACAAGTGAACCTTCTTCCAAAGCTCTCAAGGTACATATCCTTTCAAGGGAATAGAGACTCTGAAAATCAGAGAAAAAAGGTACACATGTACACAAAATCATGTGTACAGTATCAGGGTGCCCCCTGATCACCTCAAACCCACTGCAAGGTTACTGTCCCAAAGGGAAGTTGACTGCCCCAACTCACCAGGCTGTTTTCACCAACAGCACCAGAGCACGGAGCAGAGAGGAGGGTTGGGACATCAGGTTATCCCTGAGTCACAGCCTGCAAAGGGGAAGAACTCAACTTGGCCAAGCTGCTGAGCTCCCTAATTCTGTGATTCCTTCTGGGCTGACCCGACCAAGAGATGTAGTCCTGACCCTTCTTATCTGACACTTGTTCCTCTGCCTAGAATGCTTTCTCCTTCAATCTCCAAGTATTCAAATCCTAGTCACTCTTTCCAAGTCAAGCTTAGATACCCCTGTCAAAGCCCTTCCCACCCCAACTGCCATGAGGAAGGCCTCCTGCTCTTTCCAAAGTCCAAAGCTCTTTCTCTGACTTTTGTGTGTATGGGGGGTGGGGGGGGGGGTCACTAGCAACTTTATAAATAGAGTGATAATGCTTCTGTATATACATCCCCTCTCTTTAGACTTGGATCCTGAAAGGTCGGGCTGAATCTTCCACAGGATAGCCTGGCTAAGGACCTTAAACATGAAATGTTTGCTGGCAAGTGAAAGACTGCTCAGTAAGAAAGCCACAGAGACGGAAGGAGGGGACTTGTCAGTGTTAGGGAAGATCATTCTATGGGAAGGGATTGCGGGTGCAGCCTACTCTAGTGGTAGAGCATTTGCTTAGAATATGCAGGACCCCAGGCTCCATCCCCAGCTCTGGGGAAAAAAGGAAAGCAGGCCCCTTTTCCACTGCCCTTGAAAAGCAAAACAGAGCAAGAGAAATGTTAGGATAGTCACACAAAAACACAAGAAGATATATTCCCCCCAAGACAAGAAAGTTAAGCAGGGGTGCAGAGCCTGTACATACAGCACAACCACAATCAGCAGGAGGTGGCCCTCAGATATAGGCTGACATAGAAATTAGCATATGCTTGAAAACAGTTGCAAGGCTCTATTGGAGACAGGTGTTTCAAGACAACCAGACACTATCCTGATTCCCAGCAGTAGCCACAAACCTAGAGATGTGGGCAAAACAAAACAAATATCAATCAGTTTCTCTATTAAAAGCACCAGCCCAGAGGACCATCTAGAATCTGCACCTGAACTTCAGCAGGAAGCAGAAGTGAGCAAGAAGACAACAGGCAAGGTTTTGAGTTCTACCTCTGCCTCCATCCAGTCTTGGGACTGTGCACCTCTCCATGGGTCTCAGCTTTCCTATATTTAAAATGCAAATATTGAATTTTAACTCGATCTTTTGAGCCCCAAAGTTCTAGAAAGCCTCTAAGAATTTAGCACTCACTCTAACAATGGACAAAGCCCTGAAAAAGTTAAAGAAATGTTAAGATAAGGCTCTTTCTTCTGGGATTAGCAATCTATTTGGGAAAATGAGATACAAAAATAACTGTTAGGTAACTGAAATCATATTGCATGTGTGTGCAATGTGAGCATGCACCTGCCAAGGTACAAAAAGAAACATTCTACAAGGCTAACAATAATCAGCCCACACGGTGGTGCAAGCCTGTAATCCCAGCACTTAGGGAGGCAGAGACTGAAGAATCGCGAGTTCAAAGCCAGCCTCAGCAACAGCGAGGCGCTAAGCAACTCAGTGAGACCCTGTCTCTACATAAAACACAAAATAGGGCTGAGGATGTGGCTCAGTGGTCCAGTACCCCCGAGTTCAATCTCCAGTACCAAAAAAAAAAAGGTTAACAATAATCATCATCTCTGGACTACTGCCTGTGGGTAACTGTTATAGCTTTCTGTATATTTCCCCAGTTTCTATGCTGACAATGTATTTATGTCATTATTTATGTATTTTCTATGCATGTATTTATTTAGATAAAATAATGCAGCAGTTCTCAGTGCAGTGAGGAGGAAGTGTGTATCCATCCGTCACACATCTAGTATACAGGATTCTATCATGTTTTAGTGACAAGCACAAGTCCTCACATATGTAAGGCTTAACTTGTACTAACCTTTCATATTCATCGTTTCTTCTGAGTTGCATAAGCCATCCTCAAGATGAGCAGAGCAGTGATTAGTGGCCCCATTTGGAAAGCAGGATTCTGACAGGCTGAGATAAGACACCTGATCTACTTCACAAGGCCTCCAGATTGATCAGGTGGCCAGACCTGGATCTTTCAAGTCAATCAGTGCACTTTCCTTCATCTGACACTACTTCTCTGTGTAATTTCCTGAACAAATGTCAATGGCTGCCATGTGCCAAGCACTGAGTTGAGTATGTATGTAAAACATATATAAGAATAGCTTGAGAACTAAAGAAGCTGAAGTGAAGACACGTCTCCATTTTTAGAAATGAACTGCTACTAAAACTCAAGAAAGATAGGTGTATCCCATTCACATATTCATTCATTTAACAAATATTTCAAAGTTCCAACCCTGGGCCAAGAGCTGAACTAGGCACTGCAAAATAAATGCTGAGCAAGATAAAGGTGATCTCTGCCTTCACCCTAGTATCAGAAAGGCCAAATGAGGTTATAAGGTTATTTGGATGTGTTAGTACAAACCTGTCCCTTCACCTAGAGGAAGTCACAATTCATACTCTACAAAGGTTGTAGAGTATGAATATCTTTATATATTCAGATTATAGAGTATCTTTCTTCAGATAGGTAAACAGGATTAATTCAAGCAACCTTTATGTATTTGCCCAAATGAGCACCTATTGTGTGAAAAGCATAATAGCAGGTACCTAAGAGACACAAAGAAGCTGGCTAAGTGTCTGCCAAGTGCTTTCTCTATTCAGTGTCCTAGACGTTATGAACCACTCCTAACCAGTGCCAAACACTTATTGAGTGGTCCTGTTACTATAACAAGAGAGACAAATGATATCAGATACATCTCAAACAGTGGGGGCAAATGAGAAAACAAAGAAATACTTGATTTTTCACCTTGCTAACTTTATGGCCCTCCCATTTATGACATCATGCATTCCTCCACAAACCCCTCAAAACATTTTTAAAGAAAAAAGCAGATATAATCTTCATTTTTCAACCATAGCACATCCAGATGATACCAAATCACTCTTTCATATAAAGAATGTGCAAGAGAAAGAACACCATTTTCATGATGAGCTGTAGGGCAAGAGAAGCCACAGCGGTCTTTGCACTTCACCTACCCAGAGCACATTAAAATCCAAAAAGTAGCAGCAACCTGACCACCTAATGGGAATAAAGCCCTTTCATCATCTTTCTGCAAGCCTCACTCTGGTTCTTTCTGACCATCACTGCTTCCTGTCAAGGAGCCCCAGCACAGCACTGCCTCAATCTTGTGTCCTCGCAACCAAAGGCTGTCCCTGGGTCTGGACCAAACAGTCAACAGTACAGTATTAAGGAAAAGGACTCAACAAATCCAAGCCACATGCCCTTCCCACCCCTCTGCTCCAAGTCCTGCTCACTAAGACATAACTAGTCAGCAGTTGGTTGGGACCCTAAGTTCAGGAAAACCATTTACATGAATGGTGTTTTCAAAAATCAGTTCATTTCTATATTAACAGAACAAGATAAAATGAATTTCCTCATGCATCTTTATAAGAAACAAAATAACCACTTCCAAAACCTTGGAAAGGATTTATTTCCTAAATGATATGGTATTTTGGTTCAGATGTCATTTATAAGCCATCTTTAACTGTGGTGCCCTACAATAACAAGGTCTTTTAAGTAAAAGAAACAAAAATAGAAAACTACTTGGGGAAATGCTTCAAAATTAATTAAGGAAAGAGAAATTTGATTATGATTAACTAAAGTTCAAGTTATAATTTACTGTTTTTAACACGATTGCTCAGTCCATCTGCTTGACTCCAGAATGTCTCAGAATGTCTTTTCTGGTTATTTTACATTTGTTGAATGAGCCTGCCGGTGTCAGTTTTAGCATAATGTTTAAAGCAACAATATCAGACAGCATTCTAAATTGCAGTTTAGAACACCAGCATTATCCACAGGAAGTTACCTATAGTCCTGGCTCCAAAAGCTGCTCTGAACTAGTCCCTACATAGAGAGGTGAAGGCTAACTCTGGATCTTTCTCCTCCTAACCCTGCATGTCCACTCTGTAGCTCAGGCCTGGCCACAGGCTATCAGAGTGTCCCCTCCCTATCCTCAGTATACCTAATCCTAATCTAAGTTTCATCTCTTCCTCAACACTCTGCAAACAGCTTCCTGACTACGGTGCCTCCTCTGCTCTCGCCCTCTCCTCCTTCACCCCAGCTGAATATGTCCTAAAGCACAACTCACACTGATAGTATATCAGCCTCTGAACAGGCATATAGTTCACAATGCCCAGTGCAAAATTAAAATGCAGGGCCCCTTGTTTTAGAAGGACTGGGAATTTCAAGATGACAACAGCACAGCATTAAGTCAAGCATGAGGCAGGCCCCGGGCAACCGCCTGTAACACACAGCCATGATGTCTTCCCTGGAGAACAAGGGCCTAAATAATCACAGCACTTCCCTCCTGGCTGTCATTCAAGGGCCTCTACAACCTGGCTCTGCCGTGCCTCCTCCTGGTGGACCTGACACTTCAGTAACACTCTCTTCGGTCATCCTCCGCCACCCTACCATCTCATTTGTTCATACCCCCACATCGGCAGGAAGGAGCGGGGGCAGGGAAGGGGGTTCTCTCCTCTGTGCCCTCATCTGACCCCAAGCAGACATCTGTCTTAGTAGCTAGAACTCTTGATGACACTCTTCCTCTATTAGAGTAGGAAGCAGTGCCACACACAGAAGCTGGCGAACAGTGAGCATCAAGAATGAACAAACACCCTCCTCTCCCCTCCCTCTGCTTCATCATTCCTTTCTTCCACCCCTGCTGCTCCCTACAGCTACGACAGTTAACCCACCTGCCTCCCTGAGGCTCCGTCAAGTCCTCCTGTGGGTTTCAGCTGGACAGGGTCAGGCTCTATTCTGGGCTTCCCAGAGTGTCTCACTTCCCCACACCCAGCACCTTCCCATGTTCCACTTCGTATCACAGTATGTGTACACCTAACCTGCAGGCATCCTGGGAAAGGGGCTCTCCCCACTCCTTTCCAACTCCCCCACAGAACTATGGAGATATATACATAGATAGATAGACTATATATATATATATATATGATTTTCTGTAAGTAATTTTTGATGAGATAACAGATAAAATTTCCTCCCACCATGCCCTGTTCCCTTAAAACAAATCTTTTCCAAACACATGAAGGCCGCAAGTAAGATGAATTAAAGGCTTTTGAAAATATTAATGGTGGTAGAATCAACTTAACATTTTAAAGGAGTACCTTTTGAACCAACATAACAAAGCTGCACTCCTTAAGGGCTAAAATGAAGGATGGGAATGGATGAATTCCATGTACTGGGAATTCTGTATGCCCACAGCTCTTTGCCTGGGTTGCCCCACGGTCCACATCCCTCTGGGCAACCACTGTTACCATCTCACATGCTGTGTGTCCCACTCCACTTCTAGTGAGAATCTCCTCCTCTGTAAGGAGTCCTTTCCTTGTGTGATTTAGGAAGAGGTGACTTCACCTCTGCCATTGCAGGGCCAGAATACTCTATTCCCCTGGCCACTATGAAAATGACAGAACAGACTGTACCCCAAGCCAAGCACTCAGAAACCTCCATGGAATTTCTTTAATTTTTCTATTGGAAAAACACTGTTGCTTTAGGCTAGGCTGCCAAGCTGTCTGGATGTGAATTTGGGACTGCCTGTGGCCACCTTACCACCACACTTGAGGAGGAAGCCAAGCTTAGACCATCACTGCTGGGGTATTGTAAGAGACACCTGCCCCTCAGCCTCGAGTGACACTTGAGGTCAGCTGTACCCTGGCTTCTTTTCATGTTAATCAATTTAAGAGTCTGAGTGGGTACAATTCTCCAGGAAAGTAGCTATTGCCTCCACCTTACCCATGAGGAAGCTGAGACTTCGGGATCTAGCAAAATACTCCAGACCACAGAGTCAGTGAACAAGAGAGCCAGGAATCTTACCCAGAACTCACAAATCTCAAATGGGCACTACCAAGCAGAGGCTTCACAGTTCTGAGAGCCCCTACTACAAGATGAAGCGGGTGAAGTATCATTAAGAACTGTAGGAGTAACATGAATAAAAGTAACATGCTCTTAGACTGAGCCAAAATAAACACACAGGTGAGCAATGTGAGCATTTATCAGTTCTACTTAGAGAATCAACTGAACAGATGTGAAAATTTAATGGAAAAAAGGACTGTGGCTATTTGCTAATGACATGGGGTAAATCTCACTGGCTGCTACTCAGGCTGGCTACCATGTTCTACCAGATGTAAAGGCCAAAAATAAGAACTGTAGCAAAAGCAAGTTCAACAAATTCAAGAACAGTGTGAAAAATGGCTCTGTCATCACTTATTAAGGGAGGTTATACCTATCTAAAGCACATTCCTAAGATTTTAAGGTGAGGGCAGGAGGGGTCATCAAACCCTCCACAGTGACTCCCTTAAATCCCCCTCAGCAGCAGAATGCTGGACTGGAAAAACCATTAGTCTAATGGAAGATAGAGATTCTCATGTTTTTATGAGAAAATATTTCAGAAAGCAATGACTCTCTGGCTCAACAGCTTTTAGTAATTTTGTACACTGAAGGTTTCACCAAGAATCCTCTCATCTGCGGGATAAATTTTACATAAACCTATTAAAAATTTCAAAGGGTACACTCATCAGAAACCTTTCACTGGTCACCATTTTGTTTTAGGAAAGTAAACAAAGTATGATAGAAACAAATATTTTCCAGTTGAAAGACTGGCATACTCCCCACGTAGGTTGTGTGTCTTGTCCAAAGACAAGACCTCCAGGAGAACCAACAAAAAAAGGCACAAGAAGGACCATGAGAGCTGCCTGCTTTGTTAAGTTTCAATGGCAAAAAACATACACTGGTGAAAAGACAGCCTCTTCAACAAATGGTGCTGGGAAAACTAGAAATCCTTATGTAGCCAAATAAAATTAAACCCTTATCTCTCAACCCGCACAAAAATCAACTCCAAGTGGATCAAAGACCTAGGCTAGATAAGAACAGAGAGACCCTGCACCTAATAGAAGAAAATGTAGGTCCATATCTTCATCATGTCGGTTTAGGACCTGACTTCCTTAACAAGATTCCTAAAGCACAAGAAGTGAAATCAAGAATCAAACTAAAAAGCTGCTACTCAGCAAAGGAAATAATAATGTGAAGAGAGGGCCTACAGAGTGGGAGAACATCTTTACCACACACGCATTAGATAGAGCACTAATTTTCAGCATACATAAAGAACTCAAACCCCCCCCCCAAAAGAAAACAAGCATAACCCAATCAATAAATTGTCTGAGGAACTGAACAGGCACTTCATAGAAAAACTACAGCTGATCTACAAATACGTGAAAAAATCTTCAACATCTCTAAGAATTAAAGAAATGCAAATCAAAACTACTCTAAGATTTTATCTCACTCCAGTTAGAATAGCAAGTATCAAGAATACAAGCAACAATAAGTGTTGGCAAAGATGTGGGGGAAAAAGTGCACTCATACATTGCGGGTGGGATTGCAAATTGGTAAACCACTCTGGAAAGCAGTATGGAGATTCCTCAGAAAACTTGAAATGGTACCACAATTTGACCCAGCTATCCCACTCCTCAATCTATACCCAAAGGACATAAAATCAGCATACTACAGTGACACAGCCACACCAATGTTTACAGCAGCTCAATTCACAATAGCTTAACTATGGAACCAACCTAGATGCCCTTCAACAGATTAATGAATAAAGAAAATGTGTTATATATACACAGTGGAATATTACTCAGCCTTAAAGAAGAACAAAATTATGCCATTTGCCAGTTATTGGATGGAACTGGAGACTATCATGCTAAGCAAAATAAGTCAATCGCAACAAACCAAAGGCTGAATGTTTTCTCTGATATGCAAATGCTGATCCATAATGAGGGTAGGGCTAGGGAAGAATGGAGAAACTTTGGATTGAGCAGAGGGGAATGAGGGGAAGGAAAGGGTGTGGGGTGTGAAAAATGGTTGCATGACCAGTGTGATATTTTTTTCTTTTTTTATTCTAATTAGGTTTACATGGCAGCAGAATGCATTTTGATTCATTGTACACAGATGGAGCACAATTTTTCACTTCTCCGGTTGTACAAAATATAGTTACACCATATGTGCATTCATACTTGTACTTAGGGCATTGTTATCCATCTCATTCTACCATCTTTCCTGCCCCTATGTCCCATCCCCTCTTTTCCCTCCCCTTTGACCAAAGTTTCTTCACTCTTCCCATGTCCCCTCCCCCATTATGGGTCGGCATTCACTCATCAAAGAGAACATTCGGCCTTTGGTTTTGTGGGATTGGTTTACTTCACATAGCATGATGTTCTCCAACTCCATCCATTTACTGGCAAATGCCATAATTTTATTCTCTTCTAATGCTGAGTAATATTCCATTGTGTGTTTATACCACATTTTCTTTATCCATTCATCTACTGAAGGGCATCCAGGTTGGTTCCACAGTTTAGCTATTGTGAATTGAGCTGCTATAAACATTGAAGCGGCTGTGTCACTACAGTATACTGTTTTTAAGTCCTTTGGATATAGACTGAGGAGTGGGATAGCTGAGTCAAATGGTGGTTCCATTCCAAGTTTTCTAAGGAATGTCCATACTGCTTTCCAGATTCCTGGTGGGACTACAGACTGGTGCAACCAAGGTATGAGTGTGCCTTTTCCTCCACATCCTCGCCAACACTTGTTGTTTGTATTCTTGATACTTGCCATTCTGACTGCATGAGATGTGAGTAGTTTTGATTTGCATTTCACTGATGGCTAGAGATGTTGAACATTTTTTTATATTTGTTGATCAATCGTATATCTTCTTCTGAGAAGTGTCTGTTCAGCTCCTTAGCCCATTTATTGATTGGGTTGTTTGTTTTTTGGTGTTAAGTTTTTTGAGTTCTTTATATATCCTGGAGATCAGTGCTCTATCTGATGTGCATGTGGCAAAAATTTGTTCCCAGAATGTAGGCTCTCTGTTCATTTCATCGATCTTTTGCTGAAAAGCAGCTTTAGATTGAATCCATCCCATTTACTGATTCTTTTTTATTTCTTGCACTTTAGGAGTCTTGTTAAGGAAGTCAGGGCCTAATTTGACATAATGAAGAGTTGGACCTACTTTCTCCCCAATTAGGCGTAGGGTCTCTGGTCTAATTCCTAGGGTCTTTGATCCACTTTGAGTTGAATTTAGTGCACGGTGAGAGATAGGGATTTAGTTTCACTTTGCTGCATATGGATTTCCAGTTTTCCCAGCACTATTTGTTGAAGAGGCTATCTTTTCTCCAGTATATATTTTTGGCACCTTTGTATAGTATGAGATAACTGTATTTATGTGGGTTTGTCTCTGTGTCTTCTATTCTGTACCATTGGTCTACATGTCTATTTTGGTGCAAACACCATGCCATTTTTGTTATTATATCTTTGTAGTATAGTTTAAGTTCTGGTATTGTGATGCCTCTTGCTTCACTCTTCTTGCTAAGGATTGCTTTGGCTATTCTGGGTCTCTTATTTTTCCAAATGAATTTTATGATTTCCTTTTCTATCTCCATAAAGAATAATGTTGGGATTTTAACTGGAATCACATTGAACCTATGTAGCTCTTTGGGTAGTATGGCCATTTTGACAATATTGATTCTGCCTATCCAAGAGCATGGGAGATCTTTCCATCTTCTAAGATCTTCTTCAATTTCTTTCTTTAGTGTTCTGTAGTTTTCATTGTAAAGGTCTTTAACCTCTTGTTAGATTGATACCCAAGTATTTTTTTTTAAGGCTATTGTGAATGGGATAGTTTTCCTAATTTCTCTTTCAGAGGATTCATCACTGATAGAAATGCATTTGATTTATGGGTATTGATTTTATATCCTGCTACTTTGCTGAATTCATTTATTAATTCTAGAATCTTTCTGGTGGATTTTTTGGATCCTCTAAAGAACCATGTCATCAGCAAATAATTACAGTTTGAGTTCTTCTTTTCCTATTCTTATCCCTTTAATTTCTTTCATCTAATTGCTCTGGCTAGAGTTTCAAGGACTATGTTGAATAGAAGTGGTGAAAGAGGACATCCCTGTCTTGTTCCCATTTTTAGAGGGAATGCTTCCAATTTTTCACCATTTAGAATGAATGGGTTTGGCCTTAGGATTTGCATAGATAGCTTTTACAATGTTGAGGTATGTTCCTACTATCCCTAGTTTTTCTAGCATTTTGAACATGAAGAGGTGCTGCATTTTGTCAAATGCTTTCTCAGCATCTAGAGAGATAACCATACGATTCTTGTCTTTAAGTCTATTGTTGTGAGAAATTACATTTATTGATTTCCATATGTTGAACCAACCTGCATACCTGGGATGAAACCCACTTGATCATGTTGCACTATCTTTTTAATATATTTTTGTATATGATTTGCCAGAATTTTATTGAGAATTTTTGTGCCAATGTTCATCAGGGATATTGGTCTGAAGTTTCCTTTCTTTGATGTGTCTATCTGGTTTTGGAACCAGGGTGATACTAGCCTCACAGAATGAGTTTGGAAGGGTTCCTTCGTTTTCAATTTCATGGAATAATTTGAGGAGAATTGGTATTAATTCTTTGAAGGTCTTGTAGAACTCAGCTGAGAATCCATGTGGTCCTGGGCTCTTCTTGGTTGGTAAGCTTTTGATGGCTTCTTCTATTTCCTTACTTAAAATTGATCTGTTTAAGTTGTGTATGTCCTCTTGATTCAGTTTGGGCAGATCATATGCCCCTAAAAATTTGTCAATGTCTCCAGGATTTTCTATTTTACTGGAGTATAGATTTTCAAAATAGTTTCTAATTATCTTCTGTATTTCAATAGTATGTCATGATATTTCCTTTTTCATCTTGAATTTTAGTAATTTGAGTTTTCTCTCTTCTTTTCATTAGGGTGGCTAAGGATTTATCAATTTTATTTTTTAAAGAATCAGTTTTTTGTTTTGTCAATTTTTTCAATTGTTTCCTTTGTTTCAATTTCATTGATTTCAGTTCTGATTTTAATTATTTCCTGTCTTCTATTTCTTTTAGTACTGATTTGTTCTTTTTCTAGAGCTTTGAGATATAATGTCAGGTCATTTATTTGTTGACTTTTTCTTCTTTTAATGAATGTGCTCAATGCAATGAACTTTCCACTTAACAACCTTCATAATGTCCTAGAGATTTTGATATGTTCTATCAGAGTTCTCATTTACCTCTACAAATTTTTTTATCTCCTCCTTGATGTCTTCTGTTATCCATACATCATTCAATAGCATATTATTTAGTCTCCAGGTGATGGAGTAGCTTCTATTTTTAATTTTATCATTGATTTCTAATTTCATTCCATTATGGTCTGATAGCAAATACAAAAAAACAGACATACAACCTCACATTCTAAGAGTGGTTTTGTGTCATAACATATGGTCTACTTTAGAGAAGGATCCATGTGCTGCTGAGAAAAAGGTGTATTCACTATTTGATGGATGAAATATTCTGTTTATGTCTGTTAATTCTAAATTATTGATTGTATTATTGAGCTCTATGGTTTCTTTGTTAGTTTTTCTTTGGAATGACCAGTATGATTCTTCATCGGGTACAGCCAGAGGAATGAAGTTGTGCTCCATATATGTACAATGTGTCAAAATGCATTCTGCTGTCAGTATAATTAATTTTCAAGACAGCATTGGAAAAATGGTAATTTTTTTCATCATCTGTTTAGTCTTTTCCATACCTTTAATAAGGTAAAATTAAAGTACAATAAAATGCACATAATTGAAGCAGGCAATTGGATCAGTTTTGATACATATATGTAACCAATACAATCAATATAAAAAGTACTTCTTTACTTTTAAATTTAAAATCATACAGACTGTTTCATGCATGATTTATTACATTAGAAATCAATCATCTTAAGATATATAGAACCTCATAACCACATTTTGACTATTTCAAAATTAAATGGCACACTTATAAATATCTCAGGTCAAGGAAGAAAGCACAAGAAAAGTAAATAAAAAGTGCTTTGAACTAAGTGACAATAAATGCTTAAAGTATCAGGATCTCTAGGATGAAACACTACTTAGATGAACATTTATAACTTAAAGTACTTGTATCTGAAAGAAGCTAGAATAACAAGTCATTCTCAAATTATGTAGTAGAAAGGAAAAATAAGAGTAAAAGCAGAAATATATGAGATTAAATTTGATAAAAAATAAACAAGTCTAATCAAGAAAAACACAAAAATAGAAGGTGAGCTATCAAAATAACTCTCTAGTTGCTAAAAATATATTAATCTTACAATTATATGCCAACTTACATGATAGCTTACAAAACATGGTCTATATTAGGGAAGGATCCATGTGCTGCTGAGATGAAAGTGTACTCAGTGATGGATGAAATATTCTCTGTGTGTCTATTAAGTCTAAATTATCAATTATATTTTTTACTTCTATAGCTTCTTTATTTAGTTTTCATTTGGAAGATCTACCAGTGGTGGCAGAGGTATGCTAAAGTTACCAAGTATTATTGTGCTGTGTTCTATTCAATTCTTGAAATTGAGAATTTGTTTAATATGCATAATGCTCCATTGTTTGGGGCATAAATATATATGATTATTATGTCTTGTTGATGTATAATTCCCTTAAACAGCATGAAATGGCCTTATTTGTCCCTTCTGATTAACTGTGCCTTACAGTCCACTGTATCTGACATAAGGATAGAAACCCCTGCTTGTTTATGTGATCCCATGTGAGTGATTTATTTTTCCCCCATCCTTACACCTTCAGTCTGTGGATGTCTTTGCCTATGAGGTGAGTCTCTTAGAGA
Source organism: Geosciurus inauris (assembly GCA_004024805.1). Classification (NCBI taxonomy): domain Eukaryota; kingdom Metazoa; phylum Chordata; class Mammalia; order Rodentia; family Sciuridae; genus Geosciurus; species Geosciurus inauris. The sequence continues at coordinate 125,010 of PVHX01002186.1, read as the reverse complement.
CAGCATATTGTTGGGCCTTGTTTTTTAATCCAATCTGCCAGTCTATGTCTTTTGATTGATGAGTTTAGGCCATTAATGTTCAAGGTTATTATTGAGATATGATTTGTATTCCTGGTCATTTGGGTTTATTTCTAGTTTTTAATTTGAATTAGTTTCTCCTTTGATTGAATTCCTTTAGTGTAGTTCCTTGTTTTGCTCGTTTTCACTTTATTTTTCATTTCATCTTCATTGAATATTTTATTGAAAATGTCCTATAGTGTAGGCTTTCTAGCTGCAAATTAACTTTTGTTTATCATGGAAGGTTTTTATTTCATCTTCAAATATGAAGCTTAATTTTGCTGGATACAGGATTCTTGGTTGGTATCCATTTACATACAGCTTGGTATGTGTTATTCCAGGACCTCCTAGCTTTGAGGGTCTGGAATGAGAAATTGGCCAAGATCCGAACTGGTTTCCCTTGTATGCAATCTGATATTTTTCTCTCACAGGTTTTAAAAATTCTGTCCTTATTCTGTATGTTAGGCATTTTCATTATAATGTGCCTTGGTGTGGGTCTGTTGTAATTTTGTACATTTGAGGTCCTGTAAGCCTCTTATATTTGATTTTCCTTCTGTTTCATTCTTTAGGTTTGGGAAATTTTCTAATACTATTTTATAGAAAAGACTATAAAATTCTTTTGGTTTGTTTCTCCATACCTTCATCTATCCCAATAAATGTTAAATTTGATCTTTTCATGTTATCCCATAGTTCTTTGAAGTTCTGTTCATGATTTCTTAATATCTTCTCTCCATGGTCAACTCTATTTTCCAGATCATATATTTCATCTTCATTGCCTGAGGTTCTGTCTTCCAAGTGGTCTACTCTGTTGGTGATTTCTATTGAATTTTTAATTTGGTTTATTGTTTCCTTATTGAGGATTTCTACTTTTTGTTTTTTCAGAATCTTTGCCTCCTTACTGAAGTGACCTTTCAGTTTTTGTATTTTCTCTCTGATTTCATTTCTTATACCATCCTTTACTTCATATATCAGTTTAACTATGTACATTCTAAACCCCTTCTCTGACATTCTTCCACTATGGTATCAATGGATTCTGTTATTGGAGCATCTTGGTCTGTTTGGAGCACTTTATTACCTTTTTTCCACATTGATTGTGTGTCTACCCATCTAATAGTATGGATCTAAGGCAGTAGAGTGTCTACTCTGCACTCCTGGTGTCCCTGTAGGTTTCCAGTACCTCACTTGCTGAGAAGCTGCCTGTCTGCTTTCTTGGTTTCACTTCACAAAGCAGCCAGAAAAGTGACCTCCTCTATTCTGCCATCTTGAAAAACTTCCTGTTCAATCATTTATAAACTTTATTTATTTTTTGTACTGGGGATTGAACTCAGTGGCACTCAACCAATGAGCCACATCCCCAGCCCTATTTTGTATTTTATTTAGATACAGGGTCTGAGTTGCTCAGCGTCTCAGTTTTGCTGAGGCTGGCTTTGAACTTGCAATCCTCCTGCCTCAGCCTCCCAAACCACTGGGATTACAGGCATGCACCACCATGCCCGGCTTATAAACTCTAAGAACAGAAAAAAAGCCTTTGCCAGTTAATGGATACTTTTTCCTGTTTCCAATAAGCCATTTTGAGGGCTCTCTTAATGACCTATTTAAAACAATGATTTAATCTAATCATTAAATGCTGCAATTATCAAATGCCAGGTATTAACATGTGAATGACTGTTAAGCGTCTAGCAGGGATTTCAGATAAAAGGGACTAGTGATTTTTTTAAATGGTGTGATCAGTTTTTTTTTTTTAAACTAACTATATTAAATCAATTATTACAATTGCTTTTTCAAAGCTACACTTAAACTCTCATGAAGTAACAGGTAATGACCTAAAGAAGCATTATTCTATGCCCACTGGGCTGGGTAATCCTGCTAGTTTACATAACACTGAATGCCTTCCTTGCCAGCAAGGAAAACTGATTTGGACTCCGCAAAACCTGAAACATAGTCACACCTTTGGAAATGCAGAAATTTCCTAACAGGTACTTGTATCTCTAATGACAACAGAAAAAAAGTCAAACCACAAATGATTAAAGCTAACAACAGAAGTGAACATAATCCCAATAAATCCAGTTCATGTCCATCACTGACCAATGGAAGTTGCCCTGAACCAGTCCTACATCCCAGCTGCATCCCTTTGCTCCTCTGCTGCCATACAGTTACACCTCCACACTTGAAGCCTTGACTGGTGCCTCTGTGAATTCTCCCCTGACCTTTATCTGTATCCCCATCCACACAGCAAGTTCTCTTTCTCTGTGGAGCCCCCATAGCTGTTTGTACACAGCAAAGTTATTACAAAAATTCTGTAGTACAGGACTTCAGTAATGGAAATAGCTGAGAGCACTACACAATGAGCTCCCCTCAGACTTCACCTGCCCTTGATCCTCTCTTGACACCATAGACCAACAAAATGTCAGGCACATCCCAGGGGCATAGTGGAGTTCAACGAAGAAGACCCAGAACACTTAAGATGTGCCTGCCCTGAACTTCTGTCTCAAGACTTCAATAGGGTCATGATGAAAAGACACCACAATGTCACCGAGGAAGCCAGATCAGGCACATGACAGATGGCAGGAGGAGCCTGTCACATGTTTTTGAGCAGGGGTTTCATCATATAGGCTTCATATAGTTTTAAGCCATTTCAAGGTTTGCTTTGAGCTCTCTCTGGGCTGCTGCTTTATAATCCCACAAGTGTCAAAACAAACTGGTGGGTTGAGCATGCTTGTTTTAGTTAGTGCAAATGAGTAAGAGCAAGTGGAGAAAAAGTGGAAGAGCAACAGTAAGCAAAAGGATGTTCACATCTGCTGAGGTATGCAGGTGTGCTGGGGGAGGATGGGTATTCCAGCTACCCAAGAGAAAAGCCTGAAATGGTAAGGTACATAAAAGGGAGGATCTCCTGTGTAATTCAACACAGAAGAAATCAGTTAAGGGTTTTACACAGCCTTTCACTCATCTGGGAGAACTTCATAGTCAATGATTTTGACCCACAATTCAAATCTTGTGTTCAATGTAATTTGGTTGACTTTAAAAGTAAAAAACACGATATTCTGTTCACCTACAACTAAAAAATAAAATATTTAAAAAAAAAAAAAAGTAAAAAAACACTTCCTCGCCATCAGTGATGCATTAAGGGACTAATGGGAGCACCAGACAGGGTCTTCTTGAAGCATCACAACAGCACCACCTTGACTGTAGAAGAGAAGGGACATGCATGCACATGGAGTGGGTGACAGCATGAATGTGCATAGCAGACAGGAGATGGAGCAGGAGCCTCTTCATTTAAAGCAGAAAACAGGTGAAACCTATACATAAAACTGAGCATCTCTGAAATGGAGCTCAGAATCCTTTCAACCTCCCTCTTCTATAGCACGATACAGTGGCAAGAATACTGGGCTGCCAAATATAGAGACCCATCATATAAACCTGCTTTGCCCAGAGTCATTCATTTAGTTACTTATTCCTTTATTCTTTCCCTTCAGAAAAGTTTACAGAGCAGATGGTAGTTCTGGTTGCACAACAATAAGGATGTAATTAATGCCACTGAAGTGTACACTTAGAAATGCATAAAGTGGTACATATCAAGTTATATATATTTCACAATAAAAAAGTGTAAGGCATGCTCATTATGTGCCAGTCACTGTGCACACACTGTTCATATGTTAAACTCATTCAAATATTTATAGAGCACTCGTTTGCACAGAACTATTCAAGAAACTGGATATACTGAAATGAAAGAATAGGAAAGTTCTCTGCCCTCATTTCTCATTCTGTGAGAAGATGGACAATAAATAAAAGGAGTAAAATGTGCCATATGGTAAACAGTGATAAAGTACAGTGGAGACAACAGACAAGAAGGGTGGTACAAGTGTCAGGGGACAGGTATAACTTTAGACAGAGGAGTCTGAGATGACTTTACTGAAAGGATGACTTTCAGTCAAGATCTAAAGAGAATTAAAGTTAGTCATGCAGGTATTGTGGTGGGAAAAAAATGTTTTTGCACAAAAAGACCAGTAAGTGTAAAGGCCTTGTGGCACAGCAATCCTGGCATGTCTGAGGAACAGCAAGAGGTAAGTGTGGCTGGAATGGAATGCAGGAGAGGCAGAGCAATAGGAGATGAGCAGGGGGCAAAGGGGATTCACAACAGTGAGCAAAAAAAAACACAGGCCCTTCCCCAACAGCAACCAGTATAGAAGATAACCACATTAATGAGAAAAAAATTATAAATAGTGCTATTAAGAAAACAGAGAAAAATGTGGGAGAACTTTTAGAGGAATCAGTGAAGACCCAAAAGAGTTAACATTTAAGCTAGGAACTCAATGGAAATTTTTTAATGTATCAAAAGGAGTTTTCCAGATGGAAAAACATGTTTGAAAGCTTTGTGGCAATAAGTATTTATTATTTTAAAGAAGTTTAAATGGTGGTGTGGCTAAAGCATTAAGGGCAAAGGAGAGAGTGGGAAGATAAGCAGGAGGACAGACAGGATCACACAGAGCCTCACCCAGTCAGCACAAAGTCTGAGCTCTGTTCAGTCTCAGTCTATGAAACAGTGTTCAGATTGGTAACTTTTTTTTTTAAAAAAAGACCACCAGCCACTGTGTAGAGAAGAGACTAGAGGCACAAAAGATGAGGGTAGTTTACAGGAGGGCAGTCTAGTAAGATAAAAGAAGTAGAGAGGCTCCGAATAAACCCAGGGGCAAAGGGGAGAGTACAGGACCATTATGATTCTGATGACAGGATTAGAGATAAGGAGAAATCTAAGGAACTCTCAGATTTCTAGGTGTTAGCACCTAGGTTAGTAGGTTGCCATCCACTGACAAGGGAGTTGGGGGTGGGCAAATCTGGAGGGAGATCTAGACTCCATTTTGGATGTGTCAAATTTGAGGTACCTTTGGAACACACCCTTTGAGATGACTAGTAGATCAGAGCAGAGATACAGACAACTGCCAACAGCATATATAGAGAAAGACAATAAGAGTTTGGTGATCTCAAACAAATAAGTCCATGGGCTAAGCAGTAATTGTCTCATTTGCAAAACTAGGTGCTAAGGCATTTCCAGTGATTTCCATCACTCAGGGTAAGAGGTTCTCCAACCACTTTATTGCTTTAGAGACTATCTGCCATATAAGCCCTGGACCAGCCATGGTCCCATCAAAGCCTGGTACAGTCATAATCACTGTCACATGGATCCTGCCCTTTCACCATTAGGCATTCACAATAAAGCTAGTTTTCTCATGCAGAGATACAGATTGGGGAGGTCTAAAGAAGACAAGATTATTTTCCTGTTTAGGGCTCACAGTTAAAGACATACCAGCAGTTGGAATGACTTGGGACAAGTATGACTGTCACTCTAGCAGCAGGGGCATCACAGCCTTCCTTTTCAGCTTCCTCCATCTTGGCCTCCATGCTAACAGAGAAGACACATGACTGCCAAAAAGGCTTGTGTGACACTACAGGTCTTTGGCCACACACACCCTGCTCATTTAACCATCTTCAGCTGTAATTTCTAAGCAAACAATCCAGGAAGTTGAGCAAGTGAATGAATATAGATGACAACTTTCTCCACCTGCTCCACTGCTCCACTTCATAGCCTAACCCAGTATTTGGGGGAAAGTGTCATGCTAATGCTGCCAGGTTTCTTTCTCTAAATAGTGATACTCCTTTCTTTTCCATCAAGTCGTTTCATAAAGAAATCCGTGACCAGAGGTTGTCCTTATAGATTGATGTCTAAAGTCAGACACACAGGAAACTAATGAAACATTTTCCCACAACACACCTGTACTAAACTCCCTTTCCTGCCCTCTCAGCTTAAGAACACCTGGCCCTGCCAGACTTAACACAAAGCTCCTAAAAGCTCCCAAAATCACAGGTGACAGCCAAAGGACATGACTAAAGAATGATGGCCTGTTTTCACAGGGGAGCTGTAAAGCAATCCCTGGACCTGCCCCCGTCCCTCAGAGGAGGATACAGACTGGCCTAAGCCATGTACTGGTCCCATGGCTGGACCAATCATATAGACTGTATCACAGGGCACAATCTGACTCATCTTCCTATGCCCACCTCCAATCTCACTTTTTCCAGGAAGACTTCCTTGACCATTCTCAGCCTTTGCTAATCAGTCCTCCTTTGAAATCACAATATGTAACACTTATCCTTCCATTCTGCACTCACCACATACTGCAGAGTGATATGTTAGACCACATCTTGTGCTCCATATTTTGCCTTACCTAACAGTCTTTGAGTCTGTGTCAGCATACACACAGATACATATTTGCATGTATTGTCGCAAAAACTGCTTAATTTCTTGACTTTGAGATCATTTGTAATCTTTAAGTAGGTACGTACAATCAATAATTATGAAGGTGGTTACTGTTGACATTTAGATTTTGAAACCAACAAGCTCCTTTAAAATTTTTAAGGCCACATTGAATATGTATTTAGTAGCGTCCCATATACTTTCTATAGCTATACCTCAGGGCAATCAAAATAGGAGTTCAACTAAGCATCTCCGGATCAAAGGCAAGTAATCAATCATTAAGTGCTTACTATACAATTTGAAATGATGCTCATACAATTTGAAATTATGTGCATATAAAGATATTTTATATCTTCTACACAAAATGAATTGTTTCTAATTAGGAAATCCAATTCCTCCATAACATTCCATTCCAAAGCACTCCAGCAATTAAGTAAATTTTACTGAAAGGCAGTCCTTGAACTTTGTAAGAGTAAATTCCTGAAAGACTCTGTAGGTTGAAATGTAAATCAAATCTAATTTTCACCACAGAAACAATGTTGTATTAGACAAGGATGTTCTTGACTAAAGACCAACAACCAACATTTTAAAGGAATGACTATAAAAATTTCAAAAAAATTGTTTTTAAATGAAAGTAATCCTAAAGATCATTTGTACAGGTTATGGGTTATCATCATCATAGTTATCATTAAATGCCTGTTGTACACCAATAATTATGGTAGATGCATTCCATATTCAGCATTCAATTTCTTCCAATGGCCCTATGAGACTAATGTTTTACTTTAAAAAAGAGGAAAGTGGTCTGGGGTTGTGGCTCAGCAGTGGAGCGCTTGCCTAGCATGTGTGAGGCACTGGGTTCGATCCTCAGCACCACATAAAAATAAAGGGATTATGTCCATCTACAACTAAAAATGTTTTTAAAAAATAGTTATTAAAAAAAGAAAATTAATAGGTTGGGGTTGTGGCTCAGTGGTAGAGCACTTGCCTACCATGGTAAGGCACTGGGTTCCATCCTCAGCCCCACATGAAAATAAAGGTATTGTGTCCACCTAACAACTAAAACAAATTTTTTTAAATAAAAGTAAGGCCTATGGTTGCTGTTCTAACTAAAGCACAGTAGCTATTTAATGGCAGGGCAAGAATTTAAACTCAGATATTTGGTTCTAAAGTCAAAGATCTTTCAAGCTCCCCAAATCAATCATAAGTAATGTACTTAATACTGTACACTAAAATATCTAATATCAATTAAATAAGGTTATGGAAAAAGTCATATCACTATCAAATGGATTTATTCATATTTCTAAGGCAGACCATCTCTAAAGGGCTAGAAGACTACTGGAAGTAGAAGAGTTGAGACAGGATATTTGAACAGTGAATTATTAAATTATTAGAGCCTTCACTGTATATTGGGAACCAATTCATTCAATAAAATACTTATTAAGTGCCATTACAAGTGCTGTGGATGCAAAAATAAACAAAATTTGCCTAGTGCGGTTCACATTCTAGTGATAAACAGAGATGACAACCACCAACCAGGAAATACATCTATAGCCAGTAAGTGGTGATAAGTGTTTGGGAGGAGAATATGCCGGGTGAGTGGGATGGGACACACCTCTCCCAGGGTAAGGGGATATGTAAGCCTGAGGTGCAGAAGGGACACCTGAGCTGAAGGTACATAATAGGTTCTACATGGGTTTGAAGCCCCAGTCTAGGTAAGATCACTGAAGGAGTACTAAAGGAAATAGGAGGAGGTCCAGCAACTGTACTCCAGAACACTCCAACAGCAAGAGGTCAAGGAGGAATCAGGAAAGGAAACTAAGAGGCAATAACCAGTGAGACGAGGGGAACACCAGGAGAGTGAGGTATCCTGGAAGCCACAAAGAGGAAGGACATCAAGGGGGAAGGGTGCTATATGGGGCAAATATGAGGAATCAAATACAGTGGGAGCTGAAAACTGACTACTAGATTTAGCAACATGAAGATCATTAGTGATCCTAATGACAGCAGTTTGGATGTGTGGTAGGAGCAAGAGCCTGATAATGAGTTCAAAGAGGAAAATGGGGAAAGGAATAAGGAAACCATAGGTACAGAAAATAATTTGAAGAGTTGAGTCACAGAAAAATGAAATGACATAGTATCTTATGGCTAAAAAGGGATCAATAAAGGGTTACCTAAGAAAGAGACAATAATAGCATGTTTGTGTACTGACTAGAAAGACCCAGTAGAGAAGGACTGACAAAGCAGGTAAGAGGCAGAAGAACTGCACTATCATTTACTTTGACAGGCAAGACTGGATGCAACCCGGCATGCAAGGGAAGCAGCTGACCATGGCTAGTGGCATGGGTGGTTTACCCATGTTAACAAGGGAGGCAGCAGCACCTGTGGACAGAAATGCAGGCAGGTGGGTGGATATGACAGCAGGGGCTTATACAAACTCTCTTCTGGTAGCTTCAGTCTTCAGAGAAATGGGAAGGCATGCCATAAACTGAAAGTGAGGATGGGAAGGAGGTGTTAGAGATTTCAGGAGAGAGGAGTGTGCAGTCATGTCTAGAAATGAGAAAGAGAATGGACTTGATATCCACAGTGTCAATGCCAACGGCATTAAGTTCTTGCTGCATGTCAGTGATCATTTTAAAGAATACCAATGATCATAGCTCAATGTTTCCAGCCAGTCAGCTGCATGGGTGCAGCTACATAAGGGGGTGACAAGCTGAGTTAAGCAAGTCTGAGGTCCCGTCAAGCAATTATACAATACAAGCATCATTTTATTTTCTAACTTCAACATTCACAAGTTATCACATTATCTCATTTGTTCCAAACATTAACCCCCACAGGTTTCTGCCATTGTTAAGGGAGAACACTGGAGCTCAGTGAGGTTAAATGACTGACTAGTCACAGAGCCAGGTCTGCTGACTCCTAATCCAGTGTTCTGCCCTCCATGCTCCTTTCAGTCAGAAAGGACCCCATAAACCAGAACTCCTCCTCAGCTCCAAAGTCCTGACTCAAGCCTGCCTTGATAAACTGGTAAAAGCCCTGGCCCTTGCTTCTGCCTAAACACCACCCAGTCCTACTCCCAGGCAATGTACACAAGTCCTGTCTGACAGCTACCTGAAAATTGATCCATTAAACTGCCCAGTTTATTGGATTATTATTATTATTATTTATTATCCTCCAGTTATTACTGAGGATAGTCTGAATTGTAGACATCTGACTTTACTTAAGGTCACAAAGTCCCTTTGAAAGAAGTAAAAGCAGTAATTTACTCAGAAGAGACTTCAAGGTCTGATGTTTATTACCATCCCAACTAGGAAACAGGTGCACGTTTCTGTAGCCCCTTGTCTAGTATCACGGGAGGTCAGATGAACAGCAAAGTCTTGTTCACAATCAGAAACCATTTGTTCCCTACAAATCCTGTATGGATAGTGTAAGACAATCTTGTACTTTTAAAGTGTACTTTTGGACATCAACAATAAAGTTCACATGAGCCAAAGTAAGCTTCAGCCATGAATTATTGGTAAGCATTTACTGAGTGTGGATATCATGCATTAGGCACCATGCCAAGCACTCGATGAACTGCAGTGAGCAAGAAGGATCAGCCCCTTTCCTCATCAGGATTACAGTCAATGGAATTTTATTATACAAACTCAAGAAAAGTCAGAAGAATTCAGAATGAACCAGTTACTTTAGCCAGAAGTTTGCATAAAATTACACTGCTGTCTAATTTACTGCTCCTCTCCTTGGGGAAGACAACTGCTACCCACATCCCTTGTTAACAGATAGCTAAGTAGTCTACCGTGAACAAAGCAGCATGCCAGGTTCAGTCCTAAGCCCTGAAGGAAGACAGCAGGGATGACAGAAGGGAAAAATTAAGACAGACCTTTGCCTCAAGATGCTTAGCATGTAATGAGAGAAATACCCATAGAAAGTGCCGCCTAAATGGTTCTAACAGAGAGGGAATCAAGATGTTGCAGGAGTGCTGAGAAAGAGGCCAGCAGGGTGGCAGTCAGGCACATGTCTGCTCCCAAGGTCCTCTTCCTTGCAGCAAACAGCTCCATTCATTCAAGAAACAGCTTTCCACTGGCTCCTATGTGCAGACACTATTCTAGACACTGAAGGCAGCAGTGAAAAGGAGTCCTTGTCTTCTAGGAGATGAATTCCTGGTGAAAGGGGGGGGGGTGAGGAGCAGACAACAAGTGTCAGGTGCCACAAATGGTTCAGGCAGAGTAAAGGGGGCTGGCAGGAGAAATGTAGAAGCTGTTCCTGCAGAGGCCGGTCAGGGAAGACCTCTCAGACGAAATGTGACCAGAGACCCTCGTAATTAGTGAACCAAACATACACTTGGGGCAGCACATTCCAAGTAGAAGGAAGAGGAGGACAAAAGCCTGTGGCCAAAGCATGCTTGACATTTTGAAGAACAGCACGGAAACATCATGGCTGGAACAGTGAAAGGGGACATTAGTAAGAGATGAAGGAGAGCACTAACGGTTTTCTTCTGGTCATGGTAAGACCTTGCCATAGTTTGAAGGATGAAAACACTTCAGATTATCAAGTTTTCCTTAGGAAAATGTCTCCCTATTCTCTAGAAATTCTCAAACAGCATTTATAAACTTTCACAAAGCTGAATCATGCTTCACTTTGGCCAACCATGTTGGGAAATGCCAAGATGGAAAGAACCAGTATTATTTGAAATGTAGCCATTTGCAGCATAAATAATACCTTCCACAAAGAAAATAGTTATAGGAGAGAGTTGCCAGTGTCTGAATAGATACTTCACGTTGTTCAAAGATAATAATGTAGCCGGGCGCGGTGGCACAAACCTGTAATCCCAGCACTTAGGGAGGCTGAGACAGGAGAATCGCGAGTTCAAAGTCAGCCTCAGCAACAGCGAGGCACTAAGCAACTCAGTGAGATCCTGTCTCTACATAAAACACAAAATAGGGCTGAGGATGTGGCTCAGTGGTCAAGTGCCCCTGAGTTCAATCTCCAGTACCAAAAGAAATTTAAAAATAAAAAAGATAATAATGTAACATGAGGGTATATTCCCAGTGGAGATACTAGACATTCTACTTCAATCCCTTCAATAGAATCAAGACAATATTACATACCAAACTGCACACTAGCCACTTAAGACTAATCAAGTGCAGTTCTCTTATTTGTTGAGCAAAGCAACTTAAAAGATGCATTATGCATTTTTCAACTTATGGAATCATATTAGACAAGCCTCCACATACTTTTTGAAGTTCCTTGGCATATTTTCAGAATTGCCAATGTACCTGAACTTAGAAGAGACTACTAATCCATCCAATTACTTATCCTTTCCTTTCTCCTTCCCTTCCATTTAACAAGACTCAAAAGCCTTCCATAAACTAATACCTGGTATGCATTTGAGGAGTTTTTTGCCCTGCAGATAAATAGAGCTCAAGTCATTCAAATGAAATTGTCTTCTTAACTTTAAGGAAACAAGTTAATGTAATAGCAATGGCAAATCATTCTCCAAAAGTCCAACATGAATAATAGTGTTACTGTAAAACAATTATCCTGCCATTTTGCTTTCAAAGAGTAAAAATCTTTCTAAGACACTTCTGATTCAGTAGAACAAGATAAAAGGATCTGACTTGCAGATAAAGAATTATTCTAAAGGCATACCAATTAACATAGTATGGAGCTGATGCACAAATTCACTATTGAAATAAAATAATTAAGAAACAGTTTGGCATATAATGAAATTTGTTATAAAGCTTATGTTGTAGAGGAGTTGGGAGCAAAAAAGGTTATTTTATCTTCTTTAAGTAGTCTGTGTTGAAACAACTGATACTCCACGTGGTACAAATTAGACCCCTACCTCACACCAAATATTTTTTAAAAATCTGTTATATAGCAATTAAAGACACAAATGTTAAGGGCAAAACAAATTTTAAGAAAATAATTCAAGAACATCTGCATGATGTCATGTCATGCAAGGAAAGGGTTTCTTAAACTGCTCTGGTTTAAGTCCTGGCTCTACCACTTACCAGCAGCGTAACCTTGACAAGTCACTCAGCCATTCTGTGCTTTAGTTTTATAATCTATAAAATGGGGATTATATTAATAGTACTTGCCTCTAATGTTATTATGAGAATTAAATGAGTAAACATTTATGAAGTACTTGAAAGTGTCTACAACATAGAAAGTACTTCATAAGTGCTAGTTAAAGAAAATAACAGCCTCGGGCTGGGATTGTAGCTCAGTGGTAGAGCGCTTGCCTCGCATGCGTGAGGCCCTGGGTTCGATCCTCAGCACCACATACAAAGCAATAAAATAAAGACATTATGTCCATCTACAACTAAAAAAAATAAAAAAATAAAAAAAAAAGAAAATAACAGCCTCTGGGACAGGAGTCCCCTGTGTTTCTCCCTTGCCAGCAAAGCAAGAAACCCTTTTTCCTTTCTCTCAAGAAAGAAAATTACTGAAGGAAAGGATGGATAAAAAAATAGCTATCTTAGGGGCTGGGATTGTAGCTCAGTGGTAGAGCGCTTGCCTTGCATGCGTGAGGCCCTGGGTTCGATCGTCAGCACCACATACAAAGCAATAAAATAAAGACATTGTGTCCATCTACAACTAAAAAAAATATATATATATATAAAATTTTAAAAAAAATAGCTATCTTAAAATTAAGAACTTCAATTCATCAAAAGATATCACAAAAAGATCAAAAGGATAAGCTACAAACCAGAAAAAAATGCATCTATCACATATAATCAACAAAGGGTTAGCCTGCAGATCATGTAAAGAATTTCAGTAAATTAGTATGAAAAAGACATCCCAGAATAAAAATGGTCATGAAAGTAGACACTTCACAAGAGGAAAATTAAGTGATGAAATAAAAAGATGCTCAATGTCATCAGTCACTAGGGAAATGCATATTAAAATCAATGAAATTCCATTTTTGAACAATCAGACTGGAAAAATTTTATATCTGACATCAAGTGTTAGCAAGGATATGAAAACCATCACACCACTTACATTTATTGGGGGAGCATAAATTGATACAAAAACTCTTTATAAAGTAGATAGGCACTATCCAGTAAAGCTGAAGACATACATACTATGATCTTGCTACTTCACTCCCAGGTAAATCTTTGCACATGTGCATCAAGAGAAATTTAGATCATGATTCAAGGCAGCATCATTTGAATTACTTTTTTAAAAAGGAAATATCACAAATGTCCACCAACAGTAAATGTGTAAACAGATTATGGTGCATTCTACTAAACAGCAATGAAAATATTAGAGATAAATCTCAGAAGCATAGGGGATACTACAAATTAAACAATAGTCTCAGTGCTAGTTTGGATCTTGAATGCCCCCAAAGGCCCATGTGTTAAAGATTTGGTCCCCAGAGTAGCACTATTGGGAGATGGTGGAGCCTTTAAGAGATGGGTCCTAGGTGAAGGTCTTTAGATCATTGAGGGCATGCTCCTGAAGAGGACTGTGGGACCCCAGTCTCCCCCTCCCTTCCTTTTGGTTCTAGTCTTGAAATGAGAGGTACTCCTGTCATGTTTTGCCTCACCACAGGCCTAAATTTATAGGATTAGCTAATCAGATGGGAACCTCCAAATCCGTGAGCCAAAATAAGTCTTCTCTCTTTGTAGGTTGATTATTCAAAATATTTTGTTATAGAAATGAAAATCTGACTTACAGTATAAATCCATTTATATAAACTCTAAAACATGCAAAGCTAAAAAGATTTGCTGAGAAATTAAGACATGGCAAAACAATAAATTTTGAAAAGGACAGGCACAAAATTTTGGAGTGGTCACCTCTGTAAGGGTAGCAGGCGGGGGAGGGGAACACAGGAGGGGAACACTAAATCTAGTGATTTAGTCAATCACTAGAGTGGGTCCACAGGTTTCCATTTTATCTTTAGTTAAACTTTGAATATTTTATTAAGAGTCTTTAATATCAACTTAAACATGAAAGATGGTTTTCTCCACATTTAAACACAGCACATTCTAATTCAGGCCCAGCTATCATGACATTTTCTTGATTTTCTTTCCTAGATTCCCACTAGACTTTCTTGTGGCACTCCATTCAGCCTTGGATCAATAGGGCAAGTGAAGTGGTTATTATCATTTCTAGGTTCCAACTGTGGCTTCACACTCACATAACTATATTATCTTAGCAAACTACATACCCTCTCTGTGCCTGAGTTTCCTCATCGTACAATGAAGAACAACAGATCTACTTTAGAACTGTACAGAACTACTGTACAGATTTGATGTGTTCATACAACCCATAATACCTTAAAGAGAAACTTCTATACCAGGTGTGTCTTAGAATTCAAACTTATTCAGCTTTCAGAAAATGAATACCTAACATTTTAGAAGGATATAGAGTGGAACTCTATAACAAACTGATATTTCTTCAGTGAAACATCTGAAAATTGACACTAAAAGGGACAAAAACTATAAAAAGTCTTTCACAGGCACAAGAGAACTTTCAGGGGCAATGTGTTATAAAAACTGCATTGTGGTAATAGTTACACAACTCTATAAGTGTACTTTTTAAAAAATTGACATCAAATATGTGAATTTACAGCATATATACTAAACTCAATATAGCTATAAAAATTACAGTTTTCAGCTTTAAAAGAAAAGTCTCACAGCAACTTAGGTTTTGTTTTGCCACCAAGTTGGTTAATAAAAATTCCAATTCAGTTTTAGAGCTCTCTGAACACATGGAAAGTGTTCTACATGCAAGTGTTCACTGTCATCATTACTATTATTTTACTCAGTCACACATTTGTGAACAAGAGCTCTGAGAATTTTGAGTGCAACAATTCATTGCAATGAAATCCCATACCCTGAATTCCTAAAGTAGCCCTTAGCACTTTGTGACCATTATCACTGTCCCACACATTTCTCAACACTTGCAAGGGAAGGCAATACCAGTTGATTAAAGGTAGAAACTGACGCATCAAGGAGAAATGGGAATGCTACTTTTTGTACAAAGATATGTACAAAAATATCTAGCACAGAGTAGTGAACTAACTTCATTCCTCTTTTATGACTGTTCACATTTTCCTTCCTTCATCACATTCTAGAGAAATTAAATCAACTACATAATGAAGACAAGTGAGGTAAAAGATTTTTATATTCTAGAATGCCTTTAAGACATGCTTTCCTATTTGCAAAATAGACATCCAACAAGGTACACCAGTACTTTAACATGATCCACAGTCTTCCAAGCATTTATCACTGGTTTCTGATAAAAGTTTAAAGAAAAATACTAACTTATACAAGTTAAACAAGCGAAGTATCATCTAGGCTTGTACTGTAAAAAACTGAAGATCAAAAGGAAGTCACACGTTTACTCCATTTCCCTTTATACCTACAGAGTTCTAAGTCAACAGTTACCAAAGATGGTCCCAGCACCGGGCTTGTCTTGTTCTCAGCAGCCCTCCAATGACAAGGCATGCCACCTCTTCCCAGGGTCCCTGTCCATGGTTAGTGCTGTGGTTTGTCCCTACTAAAACTCATGCTGAAGCTTGGTCCCCAATGTGGCAGGGTTGGGAAGTGGGCCTATGGGAGACATTCGTGGAGGTGGAGGCCTCATAAATGGATTCATGCTTTTCTTGAGGAGAAGCAGCATTTAAGAAGTAGAAGAAATCAAATTCCAGCATTGATCTGAAAGCTTATTGAGACACAACTGTCCTTGTTAAGTATTATTTATGACAGCTTTTAAACTACAACAGCAGAGTTAAGAAGTGATACTTATGACAAGACTCAAATATTCACTATTTGTCCCTTTACAGAAAAGGATTGCCAACGTCCACCTTGTAGTAAAGAAAGGTACTTATTTTATCTTAAGAATTATTTGAGAATGCCATGATACATATTATGAGCACATCCTAGGAACTCCCTAAACCAAGTCTGGTAAGTCCCATACTATACAAGGTTTGAGTTAAAGACAACAGTGCTAAAACTAACAGAGGCTCCAATTCTAAGCAAACCAAAAGAAAATTCACACTGTCTTTCATTGAGAGAGTTGGGCAAAAAACATGAAGTACCTAAGAACTCTAAAACATAAATGACAACTAGGAAATGAAGACCAGAATTCAGAGTACTCCCAAACCACTATTGAATTTTCCTATTTTTCTTCCCTGCCACTATCACTCAATCTGGCAATCAAGCACTCAGAAATGCACACTGTATATGGACAGAAAGAACCCAAAAAAGAAAAGCCCTCACTTTCGGACCTAAAGATATTTTATTGATACATATGTTGGTGAAGATATTTTATTGCTAAATATGTTATACATATAACTAACACACACACACACACACACACACACACACACCCATCTCCTAATGTTCAGAGAAATTCCCTGCATTGTTTTTGCTTTTTTCTGATCTTTCTCACTCCAGTCCCAGACCAGGCAATCTCACAATATCAAAGAACAGCAGCAGAGGATGAGCAGGTAGGTACTCAAAGCTCAGAAGAGTGATTCTCACAAGAGCAGTTGTAGTCCCATGAGCATGGAGTGAAATCCCATTGCTTTTTCTCTCCGGCCATTTGCTGACTGACTCTGAACATAATCACAAAACAGTAATACAGCAGAGCAGGGAATTAAAGTCCTGACTTTCTAACTAAAGAACAGCAAAAGAGGGCTTCAGCAATCAGAGAGACTGCTGTGAGAAGACAACTCAGGAGTTATGTCAACATACAGTTCAAAGTGGTATACTACCATTGGTCTCACACCTGAGCTGCTCCCTGTGGATGTGACCCTAAATAGCATGCCGATGGCTTTGAGATTTTTCACTTTGAGAGAGTTCATTGCCCAGGTCCCAGACTGGATAACAGATTCCACCCATAAAGGTACAGACTCAAATGATAATACAAAGGTTTTGGAAACAGAATTGATATTGGAAACACAGCCCACAGAAGTTAGAATGTACAACCAGCTGAATTATCTGCTTAAAAAAGAAAAACCCAAGTCTTCAAAAGACATAAGCAATACCCTGAGAATGGTAACAGGCTAAGTATTCTTTATTGCATTGCTCAGGATCAGAAGTGCTTCCAATTTTTCCAGGTTTTGGAAAATTTTCATAGACATAAGCTATCTTGGGAATAGGACCCAATTCTAAATATAAAATTCATGTATCATGTATACCTCATACACAGAACCCATTTGATAATACACTATTTTTTGTACACCTGTATTTTGACTGCAACCTATCACATGAGGCCAGACATACAAGTTTCCAATGTGGTATCATGTCAATGATACAAATGTTTTGGGGATTTGGGAGCTTTTCAAATTAAGTTTTCAGGTTAGAGATACTCAACCTGTATTCAAAATGTTCAGAATATAATCCAAAATTACTCAGCATATGAAAAACAAGGAAACAACTTGGAAGAGCAAAGACAACTAACAGATAACAACCTCATGATGGCATAAATTTTTTAATTATTAAACAACTTAAAGTAGCTATTATGACTATGCTAGACATCCTTGATCGAATGAAATGAGAGAGAACTTCAGCCACCACTCCCAAAACCACCACGAAATGAAAATTTGGGGAACAAAAAATATAACAAAAAATTTTAAATGTCAGTGTATAGATTCAATAGCAGAATAGAGGAGACAGAAGAATTAGTGAGTGAACTTGAACTTAGATTAATAGAGATTGCCTATGGTAAAATAGAAAGAGAAAAACAATTGAAAATTAGAGCCTTGGGGACCTGTGTGAAAATACTACCATGTCTTACAGTCATGTCAAAGTTTCAGAAGAGAAAAAAGTGTTGTGTAGGAAAAATACTTGAAAAAATACTGGTTCAACACTTCTCATGTTGGGCACAAGACCTAAATTTACAGTTTCAGGAAGCTCAGCAAACTGCCAGCAGGATTCTCTCAAAGAAATCCATATCCAGACACACCATAATCAAAATGATGAAAATTAAAGAGTCTTGAAAATACCCAGTGGAAAACAACATGTAACATACAAGCAACAATGATTTGAATGATTGTGGATTTCCCAGAAGAGACCAGGAAGGCCAGAAGTAGAATACTTATAAAGAGCTAAAAGAAGATAACAGTCAGTTCTGAACTCAATATCCAGCAGTAAACATCCTTTGAAATGGAAGTGAAATGACAATCTCAGAGGACCGAAATCAGAATTTCTTCCCAGAAGATCTACTGTTAAAGGAATCCTGCCAACAAATTAGGTAACCTAGATGGAATGGACACGTTCTTAGGAGAGGAAAAAAAAAAAACTACTGAAACAAATGAACAAAAAAAACCCCAAAAGAATAGAAAATCAGAATAGGCCTAAAATAAATTAAGAGATTGAGTTGTTGATTTTAAAACTTCCTACAGAGAAAAGTCTAAGTCTGTGAGCCAGAAAATTCTTCCAAATGTTTAAAAACTTCACATCAATCCTTCACAAATATAAAAGACAGAAGAGAAGGAAATATCATGAAGCCTTACCTTGATAACAAAACCAAAGATTTCACAAGAAAAAAGTTCTATGCCAACATCTCTTATGAATACAAACACAAGAATCATCAACAAAATACCAGCAGACTGAATTCAGCATATAAACATATAAAAATTTTGAACATGACCAAGTAAGATTCATACCAAGAATGTGAAGTTACATGCATAGAAAAAAAAAATCAATGTAGTACACTATAGTGTGGAATAAAGGATAACACCTACATGACCATGACACCAGAAGCAGAAAAATCAGTTGACAAAATCCAACAATCTCTCATGATAAATACACTGAACAAAGTATAAATATAGGAGGACTCTTCCTTAACCTAATAAAGGTCATTATGAAAACCCCGTAGCTAACATCATACTTAATATGAAAGACAATGCTTTCCCCCTATGATCAAGAACAATATATAAATTGAAACAAAAAGTAAAAAAAAATTCAAGTAACTCAAAAGGTGGCAGAAAAGGAAAAATAGTGGAATGAAAAAGAGGGAATAAATGAAAATTAACACCAAAATAAGATATCTACTATATATCTACTAGAAAGGCTACAATAAAAATCACTGACACTTACTAAGGCTGGCAAGGACAAAGAAGCAACCAGAATCTCATACATTTCTGGTGGGAATGCAAAATGGTATAATCACTCTGAAGAACAGTTTAGTCATATACTATTACATTAAGCATACACTTAACATATGGTTCAACAATTCCTATGCTAGATCTTTTACAATAGAGAAATAAAAACTTGTCATTTCCACAAAAACCTGTTTGTTTATACACGTTCTCTTCATAATCACCAAAAACTAGAAAGAACCCAAGATTCCCTGAACAGGTGAATGAATAAAGGTAGTATATCCATAAATGTAATAGTACTCAACAGTAGAAAGGAATGAATGATTGGTACATGCTATTGAACATGGAGGAACCTTGAAGATTATGCTAAGTGATTCCATTTATATGACATTCTATGAAAGGCAAAATTAGTGACACACCATCTCAGTGATTGTGAAAGGTTGGGGTAAAGAATACAACTACAAAGGGGCAGGATGATTAAGTGTTCAGGAGTGATGGAACTGTTCTGTATCCTGATGAGAGTGGTAGATACAATTTACTTACATTCTAAAGCTAACAGTACTGTATATATATACACACAAAATTTTATTACATTTTTTAAATAAATCAAAGAACTGTCTGAGTAGGGCCTATCAAGGTAAGACAGACTGTCTAAAGTGCAAAGAAAGTAGCCTGGATGAGAAGCAGGCTGGCCCTATCTGCTGAAAGGCAAACAGTTTAAAGAGTCTTCCTTCCCAGTAGGCCAGGAACACCTGATAACAGAAGAGGGGTGGGGTGGGGGAAATGATGAGAAATGGAACAGCACTGAGAATGATTTGAACTGAATAAAAGAGATGAGTCTATATAACATAAAATGAAAAGGCTGTGAGCTTTCAGCTTAGAAAATCCTAAATCTCTCTTTTACACTTGTCTTTTGTCAACTTATTCCTCTATTCCCTGGGAAGTACCTCTTAGGGAAACAAAGCAGCCAGAAAGCGATGGAGAAAAGGGCAGGAAGTCCACCTTCCACAGCTACTTTCCAACTGGACTCCATTAGCAAAGACCTGTCCTCTATCTTCTTATGTTACTATGACTGAGATCCTTGTTTGAATGTTCATTATCTTTCATGGTTTTTGTAAATTCTGGACTACAAAAAAATATGGCTAAAAATCCCAGTATTGGTTCATATCATAAGTCTGTGACACTAAATGCTTCATTAAATCTTTTTCAGATTCCTGTTAAATTATTTGGGTTTATTATCCTCACGGGACAATGTTAGATTCACTACATAGAAAGTGGAACACAGGAAGCATGGATTTTCTCTAAAGTCATTGTAATTTCCACTTTTATTGCATTTCAGTACATTGTTTTAAAAATCTCTTCTGTTGGGGCTGGGGTTGTGGCTCAGTGGCAGAGCGCTTACCTCACACATGTGAGGCACAGGTTCGATCCTCAGCACTACATAAAAATAAAATAAAGATATTGTGTCCATCTATAACTAAAAAATATTTTTAAAAAATATCTTATGTTGTACACTTGGCAATAATATTAACATTTAGAATGCAAACTTAAAAGAGGGGTTGCTGGGTGAAACTAATCAATGCACAAGAGTTGGGGGGAATATACTATCTCTCCACTCAACAGAAGACTTCCCTATTCATGATTAGAATACAAAGAGTCATCAAGCTCAACTGAAAGCAGGATCTCAGAACCTTAAGTAATTTTAGGAATCATTAATCCACAAAATATTTAGTGATTGCTTACTGAATACAGGCCATGTGCCAGTTCCTGAGTGGCTACAAAAGGATGAACTGACTCTAAGGTGTTTTAATCTCATACACACACGTTGTGCCGCAGGAGATGGAACAAAGAACAACCTAATCCCTACCTACACTTAAGGTGAACAAATACCAAAGGGGGAAGATTAATACGTTTGAAAAAAGACCTAGGAAATGGTTAGGAAATCTATGCCAAATGCACATTCAATGCAGTGGCCATCCTGTTATGGGTTTAAAGATGGAGGCAAGAGAAAAGGAGTCCTTTGAACTCATCAGGGCATGTTCACAGAGAAGCTGTATGGTGGAAAGACCTAGAGATTGGAAGAATTTCCCCCCATCTGTTAGGGAGTGAAAGGATAGATACAGCCTGGTCTGTACACACTGCACATGGCTTTTAGGAACAGTGAATCCTGTTACTGTAAAAGCAGTTTATTGGCTCACAATTTTTGCCATTTTTGTAAATATTTCTATTATTTAGCACACATATTTTTTCTGTGCTGCAATAATGCAAATTCCAGTTTTAAAACACACACAGACAACTTAGGACACTTTCAGAAAGTATTAACACAATTGTGGGTTGTACAGAAATTTTCCCCTGTAACACAAGTCTCTAAGCAACATATTCAGTATGGAGACCGCCTACTGCAAAAGCTTATCATGTCCTTAGAAGAATCTTTGAATTTCATCTTTACAATCTCATTTGTACCCTCACCTCCACTGCAGAGGAGCTGACTGCCAGGGGATCACATGTGTTGACTGTGTGGAGCTAAATATTACACAGTCTGGGAGCCCATGTGTGGCATGTACATATGTACAGTTGAATAAAGACTAGTTAGATGTGTTCAATTATTTGGGGAAGAAAACATTTCTCATCACAAACTTTTTCTAAAGTATGACTGTGGAAATCATACATGTGTACAAACACACACACACACATCCCTTACGTGTGGGTAAGCCTCAAGGTCTTTGTTGCAAATAAAGCCTAAAGATGCTCACACATGCGCATGAGCAGATTGCTGTCTCTATTAGGATAATGGCAACAGTCGCTGCATCATCAGCACTGGTAAGATTTCCTCTACACCCTCAGCACATGCCCTTGACAAGAGGCAAAAGCCTGTTCTTAAAATGCAGCAGGAACAGGAGGGAGAAAAGCGCTCCCAAAGACTGCATAGCCAGATGGCGAAGTGCATAGACTGGCTGCTGCAGCAACAATGTAAACACGTTTTTATAAAACTTAATAACTGAGAACAGGGACTGTGTGAACACAAGCCTACCCTAATTAGTCACAGAAATCAGGATTTTATTTAAAAATTTCACTAAAATAGCTTCACTAATTGGCAGTAAGGCCATTCTGATTCAGTGTGTCAACCAGAATGTTAAAATAAGTAAAACAGCATTACTTTAAACTTTTATTTCCTAAGCTACGGTCATTGCCTCATAGTGGCTCTTTGTGTCCCTGCTTTAATGCATGTGTAGACAGTTTGATTTGTATCTGAAAGTAATTTTTAATGTGCCTGGTTAACATACCCTGACAGCAACTGCTCTCTTATACAGGTTCAGTACTTCTTCGTTCTGTCCTGGGTTTATTAAGCACTCAGCAGGTGTACATAGAGTGCAGCCACTCAAGAATATGTAGCTCTGACCTGAGAACGTTATGAAGGCAGAAAATATACAAGAATATTAAATCCTTTAAAACTGTATTGTGGCAGTTCCAAGTTCAGACTGGAAGGAAAAGTGCTAACATTCTTCTACCAAGTCAAGAAAATAATTATGATAGCTAAGAAAGAAGTTCCCCAACTTCCAGAGAAGACAGAACTAGAAACAACCAAAAAGGAAATTAAATATGTCAAGAACAGAAACAGAAGAATATGGTGGAAAGGGCAGTGTGGATTGCTCCTAACCCTCCAGAGCAGTTCTGAGACACAAAGGAGAGCCGACAAAACCCTGGAGAGAAGACAGGGGAAGTAAGTTCTCAGCCTTTAAAAGGTAGTATCCCTACACCCACCGAGGGATACTGGCACAGATCAGAAGTGCCCTGGATTTGCCATCTTCCAGGGCACAAGGCCGAGTTGTCACAGGAATGGGGTCCACTCCCAGATGGAGGAATGGGCCCAAGTAATAGGATACCAAAGAGCAAGCAAGAACCAGGACTCCCCAGCAAGAGTTCTCAATCAAGGTGCCATATTCCACCTTTATACTCTCAGGCCAAAGAAAAGAAGATCACAGGGGCTGGGGCTGTAGCTCAGTGGTAGAGCGCTTGCCTAGCATGCGTGAGGTACTGGGTTCGATCCTCAGCACCACGTATAAATAATAAATGAATAAAATAAAGATCCATCAACAACTAGAAAAAAAAAATTAAAAAAAAAAAAAAAGAAGATCACAAATACCCAGCATTCAGACTATATAGCCCCAGGAGAAGACAAACCATTCCAGATAGGTAGGAAGGGTATCTGGGGGAATTCATCCATTCATTATGGATGCCAACTATCAGATATTGCAGTGAAAGACACAGCCCAGTAAACATGCCAAAGTGGTTGTGTGAGGGGCAAGACAGCTGGAAGGGAAGGTAGTGTTAGGTAGGAATCCAAACCTCACACGTTGGTAAGGTGAAGGCTCCTAAGCAAGGGGTCGTGGAATTATTTCATTGTAAGCCTCAGAATATGCCATTAGGAAAATGTAACATTCATTTTTACCAGCATCTACAAGGAAGTAGCAAAGAGTAGATCTCATAGTTCATTTATAAGCTCTCAAACAAGCAAGCACATAAACATGTGAGCTGGTGATTCACCAGAATAGAGTGGGTACAAGATGAAGGTCAGGTTGTCCCCAGCTGCAACACAGGCTTCTGTTCCCACTCCCCATCTGCTCACATCAACCTGACCTGGAGAACAGAGCTCAAGAACCTTCCTTTGAAGTCTGAATTTACAGGGAGTCATGGTTTCTCCAGGTGGAGGGCAAGCCAGGCACTTGACCTTAAACCTGCCCAACTCTGTAACCAATCAACCCTCTGGAAAGTCACTGTGCGCCCTTGGCCAAGGAAAAGCACTTGCACCTGTGCTATTTAAGTGTACATCAGCATTAAATTGAGGGAGAACATTTTTTTTCTTGGATTGAAATCTGGCACCCTGGGGCATAGTCCCAACCTAAAATGTATTTCCTCAACTATGAAAACAGTCATCTAATTAAAAACCAGTCAAAATAAGTGAGGAGAACTATATGTTCATCAGTTTAAGATGTTTTTTGGCATAGAAATGCCCCCAAAAATGTAACTTTAAAGAAATTTTGGCAAACAATTAGGCCTTAATCACTTTGCCTTGATATTTTTTCAAATATTTTAAACAGGAATGATATCATCACTGTAATTTTATTTATTTCAGAGGGAGCTGACTAAACAAATTTCAGAATGTTTCTATCCCTAAGTTAAGGATATAATTGCTCATTTAAGTAAAAAACCCTTCTGAGTCTTTTTTCCCTTATTAAAATATCCATAACTCTAAATCTGTGTTTTCCCAAAAGCATTCTCACTCACCACCTCTCAAGCAGGTTAGGCTCCCATAGGCCTGGGGACTTACGTGGCTTTCTTCAGGCGAGGAGCCATAAAGAGACAGCAAGAGAGGGGGCTGGGATTATAGCTCAGTGGTAGAGCGCTTGCCTTGCATGCGTGAGGCCCTGGGTTCGATCCTCAGCACCACATACAAAGCAATAAAATAAAGACATTGTGTCCATCTACAACTAAAAAACAAAATATTTTAAAAAAAAAATAGAGACAGCAAGAGAGACACTCTTTAAAAGTGTTTGGTTATTTTTCAATCTTCTTTAACATCGGTCACCTATCTCAAAGAACAAATGAGAAATTACCCAGTATTCTAAAACATATTGTATATCTATGGAGAATCTTCAAAATGATCCATGAAATAAACATCCATTCATAGAAACTAATAGTGAACATGTTTGCCTGACTCAATTGTAGAGGAAAGCCTGCTAGCTCAGTAAGAGCTCAGGAATGCAGTCAGGATGCCTGCAATCCCAGTGACTAGGGAGGTTGGGGCAGAAGGACTGCAAGCTCAAGACCAGCCTCTGTAATTTAGCAAGACACTGTCTCAAAATAAAAAAAATAAGGATTGGAGATGTAGCTCAGTGGCTCAGTGATAAAGCGTCCCTGAGTTCTATTCCTAGTACCAAGGGCGGGGTGGGGAGGAGAGCTCAGGATTGTAGAGTGGGAGGCTCACTACAGTCCCCAAGATGCCTGGTTAGGGCTCAGGGAGACAGAACTGGACTTAGGGTGAAGAAGAAAATTGATGCTGACCAAGTTTGCTCCACAGTTTCAGAGTAATTTAGCTCCATTACTCATTGCCCTTGAATTTCAGGGAACATTAAAGACATAAGAGAACTGGACCTGGACATCTACTACACTGCCTGCTCCAGGTGCTATATTTCACTGCTTCAGGATCCCAGTCTCATGCTCAAATAGGGCCCTTGAAGGCCAAGCAGCTCCACTGCTCCTGCCTGCCTCAGCCAGCACTCCTGCAAGGGCATCCCCAGCCCTCCTCGCTTTTTCTTCTAGGAAACCCTTTCACAGGGGCCAAGGGAGAGAGGGCAAATATACTTTTTTTATGCTAGGTAAGCCAGAACAGGTTTACACTACATACCACCTCTTCCTCTCAACAGCACTGCACAGGTTTGAGCACAGTGATCAGGGTCCATGCAGCCAACTGCAAGCTCTTCCATTCTCAAGCCTTTTTTTCTATTTTTGTCCTGTATAGTGGATATGCAGAACTGCTCAGGATAAAATATATCCTTTGAGTATTTGAAGAGAAGACAACTTCTACTAGGCTTTCTAATTTACTTAAAATTAAGGAGCCAAGGTGAACAGAGACAGAATACCATTAAGAGAAAATCTACCAACTAAGATTTATGATACATTAATCTGCAATGGTCTAAATATAACTTCTATGCAAACTACAAGGAGACTGCTTGAAAAAACAATGGAGAACATTTTTTAAATAGGTTGAGTATAATATCCTTAGTAGAGTCAACTTTTAAAGAATTGTGTAAGTTAAGAGGTTTACATTTTAAAGCTTATGGTAGTCCTCTTCAGAGTAAATACTGAAGACCTGTCTCTAGTAGCAATCATTTAAGATAAAATACTGAATCTTTTTATCTTAAACTGACCCGCACTAGAAATCCCATCCGATTCCCTTTTTTCCTTACCTTATAGTCAAAGTAGAAAAGTAAAATTTTCAGCTCAGGGCTCTACAGGAAGCCTACTGGAGGTAGAGGCAAAACTAGAATTCAAGTCTACTGACAAATCACCTGGAGTTAGGACCACTCTCACATGATCTATATATACAAGGGCCTATATATACATAAATACAAATGCATGTGTGTCATCTCCATCTGACAAAAGCAAAGTTAATGGGTTTAAATGAAAACACAAATATAAGACAGACTGCATAAATGAACACAAAGTATTGTGATGTCAGGGTATGACAAAAAATAAACTGTACTGAAATGTCCTCTGATCTGTAGAGCTAACCCTACAGCAGCAGTGAGAAGACAGCATTTGCATTTTAATTTAATTTATAGAATGTTTCTATCCTTCTTAAAGCCCTCTATGTGTTCTAAAACAGCACAAAGATTTGTGAAGCCCTGTAAATAACTAGACTATTTTAAAATAGTCTTTCACTCATTCTTGTTACTGCTGACACCCCCCACCAGTTATTTTTAATTAATGATGCTTAATATGTACAACAGAAGCCCCTAATGTCTGTTGAGTTAATTTCCTATATTTCAGGCAAGAAGGGTGTGTGGTTGCTTTCTCTGTGGCTCACTGCCTTCCTGTTTAAAAAAAAGGAAAAAGATGCTGCCCATCTCAAAGAGCAACCAGCATCACATGGGAGCATTTGTGTAACACACTACTACTGCTGCACCTATAATGAGAACCCACAATATGGCAGGATTTGTTCTTGCATTTCTAAATAAATTGTTCTCCTGTTTCTGAACACACAAATTTGAAGGGAGAGAAATTACAAGCAAAATTAAAACCTGAAAGCCTGGGGGAGCAGGAAGTTCAAATGACAGAACCAGATATAAGAGTCAGCCAAGTCTAAGACTCTGGAGCCACTGACTGTAGGGACCTACAACCTGAAGTCATCCCTCTTAGCACAGAGGAGCCGTTGGTGTTCATAATAGTGACTCTGCATGATGGAGACTATGTCAGGCTCGGTTCTAAGCTAGCTGTTTCTGAAGGCAGTTAAATGCATGATATATTTCATAGAATTTTCTTCCAAAATGACTTTATTTAAAAATAAAATCAGGGGCTGGGATTATGGCGCAGTGGTAGCGTGCTCACCTAGCATGCATAAGGCACTGGGTTCGATCCTCAGCACCACATAAAAATAAAATAAAGATATTCTGTCACCTACAACTAAAAAAAAATAAACATTTAAAAAAATAAATAAATAAATAAATAAAAATAAAAATAAAATCATTGCTTACAATGGATAAAATTCAGTTTCAGTGCTCTAGAAAATTCAGCTTTCTAGAAGAATATAATCTGTGAAGGCACAGAACCAAGATGTGTTTTCTTCAGTTATTTTGTATATCAACCAAGCCATAGTTAGCATATTTAACATGAGTCTAACTATTCTGTCAAATGACCTTTCATTTGTATAAAAGTACAAAAAGAAAGCACAATAAGACTAGACACAGGCAGAAACAATCAAAGGACCAAGGAAAACCAAACCACAGAGGACTTTCCAAAACATCTCTATTCCTAATTGAAAGAACAGAAAACTTTCATACTTAATGAGCCCAGACCTCCCTTCCATCCACCCTAGGAATGGAAGCTGTGAAATCTGGGATAATCCTCCTTGGCCTGATTCTCCTCTCCCCTAGAACTTACCCTATGGCTCATGCTGGAAAGGCTTTCCAGCAATGCCAAGGAAGTGGTAAGCATTTTAATACACAATTAAGGGAAAATTTGGGGTGGGGAACGGGTGTTAGAGGGATATAGGCAGGGCTTTACTTGTCATTTCCAGCTTTGCTGAAAAAGTAAACTAGTATTAAAATTTCACATATAGAATGAGAGGTCTCAGTGAAAGATGCCAGGGTTTTCTTGTTGGGTTGTGACAGCCATCAAGAGAGGCAGGTACCCCCAAGGAGCCACTGTCATTATCATTAAGAGCTGGTTTAAAATATACCTTCCTAAAAAAAATTTCCCATCTCTTGTTAAAAATCCTTTCAGCTCACACATGTAGTCGTCATGGGCTCTAGATGCTGAGCACACAGTCTCAAAAAATCAGGCAGAATCTTAACTGAGACACCTGTCTGAAGACCTGTCTTAGGACTTGCCAGAAGAGGACAGAAAGTAAGACAAAGCCCAGAATGAAGGGATTTAGTCTTAGTCCCTTGTTAAGTTCATAGGATGCAGAAGAGAAGAGATCCAAATGACACTAATTTTTTTTTTTAAGACTGCCTCTCCTACTAGATGGAGGTTCCAAGAGAGTAACAACCATGTTTGCCTTCTTGGTAGTATTTCTAGCACCCAGCTGAGGGACTGGCTTACAGCTGCCCTCAGTAAATAGGTACTAAGTAATTGAAGTGCAGGGGGTAGGCAGGCAGAGGTAGCTGAGCACTTAGGGCCATGATCAATGAGTCTCAAAGCTTTGCACCCCGCACGCAATGACAGGAGTACTGGACTAAGATTCAGGATGCCTAGTTATATTACTGATTTTGGCATTTATTCAGGAGGCAACTCTGGGTAAGTAACATCTGTGAGCTTTAGTTTCCTTCATTTGTCAAATGGGGGTGCAAAGGAGGAAAACTGGTAATAATTCCTGGTTCTTATGTGAGATTAGTGATGGGATCAAAAAGAAATAACAAGATAAAATTTCTTTGGGTAACTGTTAAGTATTATATTAGTATTCAATAATGCAATTTATGTACCAGGAGTAACTTTGCAATATGGTTCCCTTTACAAAGCCCTTTACGTGTGAGAATGCCATCTTATATTTGCAAAATGTGAATAGTTGTTTGTATGTTTCTCTATGTTTTTTATGCCCATAAACATTTTAAAAATAAAAACAAAACCCATTTTATATCCATTTGCTTTGCTTTACATATGATGCGGTACATTTAGTAATCATCACACTAATGGGGCCAGTTTGGCAAGTTGAGCCCAATAACCCAAAACTTTAAGCAAAGACAGAGAGATGGCTTGGAGTAGGAGGCAAGGGGCAAAAATAAACACAGAGGAAATGCCCAATCATAAATGCAGCAGGATCTCACGGAGATGGCTTATTTCTGCTAGTCAAACCCTGATTTTAATGATCTTTCAAAGGCTAAATTATGGTTGTGACCAGTAGGAATTCACTAGAAGCCTAGGCTAAAACCCACTCTGAAACAACAGAACCAAAGACAGATTAATCTGAACTCTGACCACTAAACAACTATAGATAAAGATACAGATATAGCTACATAGATATACACTCAGTGCCTACACACAAGAATGTGGCATAGCTTGGTTAAGTGAACCCTGTCCCAAATTCATGACTAGTGAGGTGAGGGTTCTAGCACTGCTCTGTTGGGTTGTGGAATAAACCAGATTTCAAATCCAGCCACCAGTCTCTCCAGGATTCACACCTTCCCTCAGTTCTAAGAAACAGCTGCCTCCTTCCAATATTTTGTGGTTGAACAGGGTAACATCTAAATTACAAGGTTGGAAGCTGCAGCCACAGACAGTTCTCATGCAGCCAGTGTATGGCTTAGGAGTAACTCCAGAGCTGGAGGTCTTGACCAATATCTGTGATCTTCTGTGACCCTGTCATTCCACTAAGACTCTCTTTCCCCGATCCATGGGCTTTATTCATACTTCACCCTCAACATGCTGAAACCTAGCTTACGTCAGTTCTCCATTCCAAAAGGCATAGATCCACACTACTACTCCTATTTTTCCCTGCATCTGCAATGGCTTTACAAGAAAGGTGTGTAAAATGGGAATTAATAAACAGCAAAGGGCATATAGAAAAAGAACACCACCAAAGCACACAACAGAAACAACCTGGACTTTCCACCATTACTAGAACAGCACCTCCTCACCCCCCTGCCAAATGCTATATTATCCTGTGCTCCAAATCCCAACTACTTTTAGAAGAAAAAAAGTGGCCAGGTTTGGTTAATTACATCAAACAAATAGAATTTTTACATGATAAAAAAAATTTGAGGTCAGCCTTCATGAGCCCTTACAGTTTCCCCTGGATTCCAAGTTACTTTATATTTTCATTTATAACTAAAGAAGAACACCATGACCTTTTCAAGCTGTCAGAAGCCCATAAATTACTGTTCCACTATGACAGTCCTAACCCCAAGCTCCCCTGGGAATCATTGCTCCTAAAAACCCCGACTCAGCTTCTCTGAGAACCTCTTTTGGGCTTGGTTTCTCAACAGGGCAAAAGCCCAGTCGAGGTGCATCCATATCTCGTATGTTTGCTTTAAAGGACTCTGGCCTTGCTTTTCTGGAATATGCTCTGTCGCAAGTTCTGAGGCCTTGTGAGAGCAAGTCATTAAATGTCTGCCAGTCTGCTCCTTCATCTGGGAAAATGATAGAAATAATCACTGCCCTGCTGACGTCGTGGGGAGGATCAAAGGAGGAAATACTCTGAGGAGTACTCTGCATTCAGTTAGATATTCTTTAAAATTGCAGACAGAATCCTGGATGACAGTCATGGACAAAATCAAGATTGTTTAGAAACACCCATCACACCTCACTGTTGAGGAAAAAGACTCAAAAGAATTAAAGTGACTTGCCTAATGTCTCAAGGCATGGTTTTGTGAATACAGCAAGAAGAATCCACAGTTCTCCAACCTTAACGTCCATCTCCACGCATACACATACAACAGAATTATAACACGTTAGCTAATCTCTATGGTGTACTTCCTCTGTGCTACATGCTTTATGTGCCTCATCTCATTTATTCTTCCCAATCCCCCTGCAAGCCTGTAAGGATAGTGCTGTTAGTAGCCCTACTTTCCGCAGATGAGGGACTGAGTAATTTGCCAGGTCACAGTGAAAGCAAGTAACACAGCTGAGATTAGAATCCAAGTTTACAGAACAGCAGAATCTGAGCCTTTTACCCAGATACCTCACTACCCTCCACTCACCTCATGCACTATGCCAATTTTTCCACTCAACATGCCTTATACAAATGAGATGTGTGAAGATTCTTAAATGCAATTCTTCTTCTGATATTAATTCAGAGAGGAACCTCTAACCCCTCACTGGAAATAGGCACAATAGGCAGGTGACCCCCACCAACAATCAGGCAAATGGCTTATGACTTGCTGGGTCAAGTCCCACTTGATTCTTCCTTGCCTACAGCCTACCAGGACTGGAGATTCTCATGACCTTTTCACAGCACATGGAACTTTCACTCCCAGAGTTGCAGGTTTTCAACTGGATGAGAGCCAGTCCTATCCATTTCCAGAACCTTTTATTTTTGCCTCCAACCAGCCTTATTCCCCACCACCAACCGCACCCATCCATGAGATCTCAAAGCAGTTATTGTTAACTCTGCATTTTTCCCATACCATACCACATAATTTCTATACTGATACATGCATAGTTTTCCCATTTATAGGTATGTTTAATTGTTTCATAGGAGAAATAATCTAATGGTTAGAGGAATAGAGAAAGACCTAAGGGACGCTTTGGACAAAAAGAGCTTCCCTGGGCCAGATCATGGTATGAACTCATCAGCTTTGTGTCCTGCTTCAACCTTGAAAGACCCAGTCAACATCTTGATTATGACTTGTGTGTCCTTCATCCCAAGGCTCTTTAATGAATTAGCAATGGCCTTCACTGATAGGTTGACAGGGGTTGAATGGATATAAAAATAAATCAGTAGGCATAAAAACAGACTAGAGGAAATACACAGTAACATTAAAGATGGGCATGCCTGTCTGGTAGAATTAATTATGGGCAATTTTTATTTTCTTTATGCTTTTTTCTTGTCCTTTAATTTGTATTATTTCTGGAATAAAGTTACAAATTCCATGGCCCCTTCTCTTCCCACACACACAAAAAATAGTTCCAGTTGTGGTGTTGAATAGATGTGGGTGTGACTCCACCATTTACTAGACATTCAACCTTGGGCAAAGCATGTAACTTCTATGAATCTGTTTCCTCACCTGTAAAGTACAACTGCTTCCATCACATCTGTTGAGAGAACTAAAAAAGACAATGGAACATCATGGGGGATTTTCCAATTTCAAAATGTATAGGCCTGCCAGATACAGTAGCATACACCTGTAATCCCAGAGACTCAGGAGACTAAAGCAGAAAGACCTCAAGTTTGAGGTCAGCCTCAGCAATTTAGCGAGATCTGTCTCAGTGGTAGAGTGTCCTTGGGTTCCATCCTAAGTACAAAACAAATAACAACAAAAAAAAAAAGTACAGGCCTAGTACATAGTAAGTGATTAATAAATGTTAGCTATTGTTAAGACAATAATTATTATTCACCCATTTGTCTCAGCTGGGTGCTATATTCCTGGACATTGCCAGAATATCTTACACAAATACAAACCGATATTAAGAACTCAAATATGCACCAATTCCCAAGTATATACCATATATAATATACATCTATCCAAAGAAGGGCCCTGAATCCCCGAATCATGTACATTGAGAAATAATAAATACTAACTCAACTGTAAACACCAAAGTTCTTTACCCCCTTCTTCATCCCCAAGAGAAAGGCAGGGACAATGAGAGAAGTACAATTTAAAAATCACTGTTAATTAAAATTTGGAGAAATTACAAAGCTGTGAGTTAAAAGCATGGAGAATAAAAATAGAAGATTAGTGTGGTAGAAGGAGGGGACTGGGAGGGAGGAGGAATGGTGAAAAGAAATTAACCAAACTATCCTATATGCCTATATGAATATACCAAAGTGAATTTCACCTTTGTGTAATTATAAAGCACAAATTAAAAAAAAAAAAAACTAACTAGAAGGAAGACCTTAGAGGAAAGGGAACAGGGGGAAGGAAGAGGGAAGCAAAAGGAGAATAAGTGGGGATGAAATTACAAGTTATATTCCATTCTTGCATGACTGTCAAAATTAACCCCAATATTATGTATAACTATAATACACTAATTTTTAAAAATATTTTCAGTTGTTAATGGATCTTTTTATTTATTTATTTATTTATTTATTTATTTATATGTGGTGCTGAGGATCAAACCCAGGTCTCTCACATGCCAAGCAAATGCTCTACTACTGAGCCACAACCCCAGCCCCTAATGCACTAATTTTAAAAAGAGGCATGCAATTAGCAGATGTTGAATCTAGGTGACAGGTATATTTTACCCTTGATTTTATTTTATATACGTTTTTAAAACTTTATGTAGCAAAAAATAAAAGGGTTGGGAAGACTGGTTTGTGGAGAGTCCCATTTGGTTTTGTGCTCTGAAACAAGTATTAATAACATATCTAAAGGGCCCCTGAACAGCACTGACTCATTTAGTGAAGAAAGGAACCACAAAAGGTCACTCTCCTACCTGCTGGTAAATAAACGGGCTACTTCATCTACATCTAACTGGCATCTGTTTAGGCCCTTTCTTGCGGAACTGGCAGCTCCACATCATCCATTCTTTAAAACAACCATGGCATTTACAGGGACAATGTCACTGAGCCAGCTAAGGAAGAATAGCTGTATATTTTGTTATTGTTTTCATTTTTTTAACACTTCACTGAAATATAATTTATACAAGTCATTCAAAATATATAATGCAATAGCTTTTAATATATTCACAGGTATGTCCCATCATTATAATCAATTTCTATAATCTCAAAAAGAAATCTTATATCTTTAATTTCATGCCAGTCCTAAACAATCGCTAGTCTACTTTCTGCTGCTATGGATTTCCCTATTCAAGACCTTTTTTAATGGAATCATAATATGTGGTCTTTTGTGACTGGCTCAGCTGCTTTAAATTAAATGATATTCTGAAGGGAGTCATACACAATTAATGGTAAACAAATCCATTGTACAAATATACTAAATGAACTCCCTCTGTATCATGGTATTCTGCAAGAAGAGAAAGAGTAAATCTCGTAATCAACCTTCCATGTCTCATCCAGCACCCACACTTTCCTAAAACATAACGAGGTGCTCAGAAAACATTTAAGGAAAAGTAGATATACTCAAAGAATTACTGGAACACAAGGGGAAAAGTATTTCAATTTGAATCAAATCAAAGATCCAAAAGATGGGTTGAGAGTCTCACTCAGAAGTCAGCTGTCACAGAGAACATCCACACCCTTCAGATGAGGCCTCTTTCTGTGGACCCCACAGCACCATTAAGCATTCGCTTACTTCCCCGCTTTTTATGCACTCTACGTAAGTGTAGAATCCCCTGTGAAATGTGTTCCAAACTACTTGGTTAAATTAGCAACTTCTTCCTTTGAAACATGGTAGGTGCCACACTCTTTCGAAAATAATTAAATTGCAATTAATACAAGGAGGTCTAAAAATCATTTCACAGCCAGATAATTTCTCTGAACACTGTCAATTGAACCTTCTAACTTAGATGATATGAACTCCTTTTGTGTGAATTAACTAAGGCAAATATTAATATCTATTAATGAAACAACCAAACTGATCCAGAAACACCATTGTTTAGAATTTGTTTTATAGATATACATACAAAATCATGCCAAGTTTATATACAAGAGTTCTTTTGTAGCACCATTTTAATGGGACTAGAAATGACCTTAATTCTATCAATGAAACAGCAGTCCACCATGAGAAAGAATAAAGCAGATCAGTAGATAAAGGATGTGAAAAGGTCTCCAGAATAAAACTTTATGTGAAAAAGATACATAATGATGTGACAAAAAAAAGAAACATAATGATGTATATTATTCCTTTTGAATAATCTTTTAAAAAGGGAATGTGTATAGAAAGGCAAAGCTGTAAGGCTTCTAAAAGACAAGTTCTTATTTATATCATTTTACATATACTAACTAGCATTTAATAATTACTTTTTTTAAAATATTTATTTATTTTTTTTAGTTGTAGGTGGACAGAATATCTTTGTTTTTATGTGGTGCTGAGGATCAAACCCAGTGCCTCACACGTGCTAGGCGAGCACGCTACCACTGCGCCACAATCCCAGCCCCTTAATAATTACTAATTAGAAATACATAGCCGGGCGCAGTGGCTCACGCCTGTAATCCCAGCACTTAGGGAGGCTGAGACAGGAGAATCGCAAGTTCAAAGCCAGCCTCAACAATAGCGAGGCACTAAGCAACTCAGTGAGACCCTGTCTCTACATAAAACACAAAATAGGGCTGGGGATGTGGCTCAGTGGTCGAGTGTCCCTGAGTTCAATCTCCAGTACCAAAAAGAAAAAAAGAAAAAGAAATACATATTATATACTATATCTTTTGCCTTTATCTATCATATAGCCTAATAAAGGTAGAGATTTCCTAAAGCAAGACCTTTAAAAGCACAAAACTTGGTTAAAAGACACTTAAAGTGAAAAGATAACCTACAGAATAGAAGAAAATCATAACACATACAACAAAGAAGAATCTGCATCTAACACATATGAAAATGACAATGAATCAATAAAAAAAGAACTCAATGGGAAAAATCAGACAAATAATTAATGGAACAGAAATAAAACAGAATCATCATAAAAGAAAACCAAATAGTCAATTAAACATATAAAAAGGTGTTTAACTTCATCAATAATTGGAGAAACACCAAACTAAAGTTCCAGCAATATATAATTTTTAAATCAACCACACTAGCAAAAATGTTGAAATCTAACAATTCCAGGTATGGGCAAGGATGTAAAATAACAAGAACACTCATACATTGTCAGAGTACAGACTAGAACAACTCTTTGGAAAGATACATGGTTTTAAACCCAGCAATTCTTCCTTTATGTATACACCCTTCAAAAATGTATGCCTGAGGCAGGAGGATCTCAAGTTCAAAGCCAGCCTCAGCAACTTAGCAAGGCCATAAACAACTCAGTGAGACCCTGTCTCTAAATAAAATACAAAAAAGGTCTGGGGATGTGGTTCAGTAGTTAAGTTCCCCTGAGTTCAATCTCTGGTGCCAAAAAAATATATATATATATATGCCCACAAGCACCAGGAGACAGGTAGGAGACTGGTCTTAATATTTGTTTTGAACAGTTCAACACTAGAAACAATTCAACTGTACATTAATAGCAGAATGGATACATATGGCCTGTTTATCCAATGGAGTATCATCTTGCAAGAAAAATGAAAACAAATGAATATAAAAAGATACATGAGGATCCATGAAGCATTACTGTATAAAATTCAAAGCTAACAAAAATAAGTTATATTGAGTCCCTGGCATGTTGTTTCCTAACCCAAGTGGTAGTTAACAACAGTATAGTACTGAATGCATTTTCTGTATGTGTTTATTACCATAAAAACTATTTATCTGTGAATATGTGCCTCCAAGCCCAGAAAGTAATTTTGAAATATTATTTCCCACTAAAAAGGAGCAAGACTGCCTCTGGACAAATGGCTTATTCCAGATCTGGGATAAGAAATATGTAAGATGAATCCAAAACATCTTGTTATACCAGATGGAAAGAGAGCCATCAAAGGCTACTAGACTCACGTCAAAAACACTCAGGAACCAACTAGAAAAGGCTCACCCTAACCAAAAAGGGGACAATTTGAACATCAGTAACATCAATAGAATACATTAAATGTTTAAATCCATAACACTTAAAAAATTTACAAAAACAAAATGAGTCACTGATGAAAAATAAGCCAACTCAAAACTTTAAGTCAATAACTGGAAATGATAGAGTTAGAATATCATCATGTTACAACCTATATTGAATGACTTGATTTATACACTAAACATTAAGTGCTAACATCCCAAAAAGAGACAACCAGGAATTAAGTGCCTCCTGTTGGAGGGACTAACACCACCTATTAAGCAACTTACTTAAAAATAAAGATAATAAAACATGAATGTGATCAAGCCTCAAGATCCAACTTCCAATTCACAGGAAATTGAGAAGACAGAGGATTATATTAAACAATACCACAGGGATCTACAAACCTCTACTCAACAGAGTATCAAGGAGAATAAAAAAGGTGTGGAGGGAACTAAGGAATTAAAACAGACTTAAAAGGCAAGGATAAATCACACTGTGCAAACTTTATGTGGTTCCTAATTTAAAGGAGCAGAAAAGGAAACCAACATTTAAAAAACAATTGTGGAAAGGGGAAAAAAATACAACTATAAATAATGCCTAGTGGTCAAATTTACATTAAATAATTAGTTATTTTTTCACATTAGTGGCCTATGGTTATATTTTTTAAAAGTCATTATCAGTAGGAAGGATAATAGAATGAATCGAACATTACTACCCTATATACATATATGCTTACACAACCAGTGAGATTCTACATCATGTACAATCAGAAGAATGAAAAGTTATACTCCAGGGGCTGGGATTGTAGCTCAGCGGTAGAGCGCTTGCCTCGCATGCGTGAGGCCCTGGGTTCGATCCTCAGCACCACATACAAAGCAATAAAATAAAGACATTGTGTCCATCTACAACTAAAAAAATATTTAAAAAAAAAAAAAAGTTATACTCCATTATATATATGTGTCAAAATGCATTCTACTGTTATATATAACCAATCAGAACAAAAAAGAATGAGAAAAATCCTTTTTAATTATTATCTATAACTTCCTTAAGTTTCTCCTCTCATTTTACCTTCATGTTTTTAAGTAAAGTTGTTATTCAGTTTTGTTAAAAAGTCACTACCATTTAGACATACTAAAGTATTTACAGATGAAATGATGCACCTGGGATTTGCTTCAACATAATATAGAGGTAGATTTCATAAATGACATAAGATTGGCCAGGAGCTAAGGAGTGTTGAGGTTGAACAAAGGGCACAATGGAGTTCATTATGCTTTTCTGTCTTATACTGTGTATATCTGAAATTTTTTCATAATAAAACATTAAATAACATAAGAATATTTTACTAGTAAATTAAGCATATTATGACAAGTTTTTTTTTCAAAAAGGATATATGCATTCTGGCAAAATGGCAAAACATGTTTTAGAATGTTAAATTATTAAATGGTCATTTTTTAGGTCAAGAAATTGATATAGTGGAAAATGTAGAAGATTTTTACTTTCTTTTATTGTTTGAAAAAAATAGCATGAGCATTTTTATTTTTATTTCCAAAATATTAAAGGGGTTGGTCTGAGTAGTGAGATCAATGGGTCATGTTTTCCTTTATTAGAAAGAAAGAAATGCCGGGCACAGTGGCTGACGCCTGTAATCCCAGCACTTAGGGAGGCTGAGACAGGAGAATTGCGAGTTCAAAGCCAGCCTCAGCAAACGCGAAGCACTAAGCAACTCAGTGAGACCCTTTCTCTACATAAAACACAAAACAGGGCTGGGGATGTGGCTCAGTGGTTGAGTACCGCTAAGTTTAATCCCCAGTACCAAAAAAAAAAACAAAAAAAAAACCCTAAAGTTAGAAGCTGAACTTCAAAATAGAAATATGTATCAGTGTATACACATTCCAACAAAAATTAATCGTCTAGTCTCAGGTTCAGCACACTCTGCAGAGGGTCAGAGAGCAGATATTTTAGGCAACTATTCAATTCGGCCATTATAGGACAGCAGTTGTCAACAAGATGTAATGAATGGGTGTGGCTATGTCCCAATAAACTGTACTCAGACACTGAAATGTGACATTTTTACATCTCATGAATATTTTTTTCCAGATTTTTGTTCAAAGATTTAAATATGTAAAACACCATTCTCAGTTCTCCAGCTACAAAAATATAGGCATAAGGCCATGTTTGGCCTGGGGGCTGAAGTATGCCCAACCCCCTCTTTAGTTTCTCATGCCACTTGGATCCTCTGGTCTGGAGATACCATCTGGAATATATGGATTTTCCATTTTTATGTCTTTTAACCTGGTAGTTCCCATGCATTTCAACAATGCTTCTGTGAAAAATCAGTACCATATGTTAATAGGACTGTTTGAAATTATTTAATTAGTGATAGAATCTATTTTCTCATTTAAAAAAAATAAGTGAATGGTCAAAAAGACAACAGATTTGCTTCAACCCATGCCAAGTCCAGCTTAAAAAATGACCAGAGTAAAAGAAAAATCTTTGACTCTTAACCTCCCCTGTTATTAATTACATGACTTAGGCTTTCAAATCTTTTGCAAAGAAGGAAAAAAGGAAATCCAAAACTTCTCTGCCTCTTTTGGAGCCCTGAGTCCTCTTGAAGTTTCCAGAAAAACAATACAGTTAAGACCCTGAAAGCACCAGTATTCACAGAAGCACAAACGGCATGTGTTACTTTAGGTCCTACTATACATCATTACAAAATAAAGGCAAAGAACAAGGACAAAAGAACCACCCAGGCTCTGCAATAGCAGGCTTATCAAAGCGCTTATCTGGTAAGAATATTCACTGAACACAATCACATGCACTTCTCAATCTTCTCTACCACCTACAAGGCAGGAATTTTTATTCCCCAGAGAACCAAGGAAGCAAGAGAGGTCAAGTGACTTGCATATCATTGTGCTAAAACTCAAGACTCTAGAAACTTAATCTTCATATCTCATAGCCTAAAAACCTGGATGAAATTATACAAGTCTAAAATGCAGTTTTTCTCTTCCAGAAAAGGAATAGAAATCTGCGGTCCAAGATATATAAGATCTTCTAATATAATGGCCCCAGCTTTCATCTAACTTTTATGACTGGTAAAACAGGATTTCAAGTAATTAGTTTACTTCCCACTAGTCTTGGAGGAAAAGATCCTTGTTTGCGTTTGGTAACCTCGAAAGAAACACCATGTTCTAATTCCCCTCAGCAAAATACATTAAGATGATACCTCCAAGGCAGAGTTCTAATTCATGGCCCTGCATGCAAGTCTTTTCTACATGGGAGGTAAAGCACATCCATCAATATTCACCCACAGATCAGGAGGCTAGAATTCTAAGCCAAAGATAGATTTTTACTTGCCTTTAAAAAGAAGGGACAAGCAAATACCACAGTCTTTTCTAATAGTGGATTCTCTGCTCCCTGTCACTCCACTCCAGAAAGCTTGCAGAAAAATGGATTTTCCTATCATTCATTTGGGGAAGGGCATCACTTGGGACCCATAGGCAAGGTGAGGCTCTTGATTGCTCCTGCCTTCTCTCCTTTGCATCAGCAAGGTACTCAGGGGAAGGTGCCCAGGCTACAAGCAATTAAAGTGCCGCCATACTAGAAGAACTAGCACAAGGACAATAAAAACATAGACACGCAATTCTAGTTCTCCAGTAGTTCTTGTGTAAGCAAGCTTGTGGGAATGCTTTTTTAGTCCCTCTTCACTCACCCAGGTGTCTGCACACCCAAAAACAGGAATATGGAAAGGAAAAGGTTCTAGCCTTTTTACATGATTTGTGTCAGAGAAAAAGGACAGAGAACAAGAGATGCACAGAGCAGAGACACAGAGAACACTGATGAGGTACATAATAAATGTCCTGGCATGAGTGTACATTTGCAAATATCACTGGGCCCAGAGCTGACAGCCAAGTCTCTTACAAGTACGTGTATGAAGAGACATACTGATAATAAAATAAACATACTATATATTTAATTATGTCAACTGCAGTTCACTATTTGGATGAACAGATGCTTGGGATAAAAAGAAATAGCACGTAAATGGGACAGAAGAAAAGCAAGCAAGCACGCATGCACACACATACCAAAGGGCAGAGAGATAAAAAGGATCATGGGTCAAAAAGACATGGACCAAGAGATGGAAAGGACGAACAGAATCAGGTTCCAAGAGAAGCAAAATATGTCAATGGGGATAAGAGGGACCCAGAAAAGTGAGATTCCAAATGCAAAATGCACCTTCAGCCACCCTCCCAGTGCCATAAAATGCACAGAGTATGCAAATTCAGTCCCTATTCCCTGGGGATGTGGAGGGAAGCACAGGAAAAGAAGGGACAGAATGAGCACAGGCTCTAATGATGCTCTGGATATACACTGCTAGAAGAGATAAAATTAGATAAGATAAAGCTTAACCCAGCAATTTGGAAAGAAAAGCAATCAGTTGAATTTCAGAAAGCAATAGCCACAGCGGGAAGAGAAGTATAAGCAGGGCCAGCCCCACCCCCCAGTAATACTGGAAATAGGCACACCTGGGAGCCACACCAAAGGGCTGAGGGGTTTAAGGTACTTTCCTTGTAAACCTAAATATCTGGAATCACTGTGAAGAGTTTCCCAGGAGCCCTCACATCCAAAAACCCAATCTGGAAATGAGAATTCTGCTCCCTTATGTGACCCCCAGGTAAACGAAGCCTGTTTCAACAGTGGTTTCAGATCCTCTTGTGAGGCGGCATACATCAGCATGCATCTTTTCAGTATTATTCCTTTGTACTTTATTGCCTATGCAATGAATCTATCATATATGTAATTATTATGATACAGCTGTCATCATTAAATGTTTAAAAATACAGTACCCACCTCAGTGACCAACATGTAGTAGATGCCATGTAACTGTCAAGTACATAAAGCTACTTTTAAAAAACAAGCTATAAAAAGGGACAATGACACCTAGTAACTATGGCCCAAATCTTATTCTCCCATATTCAAGGAGTGTTAGCCAGCAACAGCATATGCTTGGTGCCCCCAGTTTCACTGTAGCCCTGGAGGGGGGCCACTGAGGACTCCAGGGAGGCTACCTCAGGCCTGTCACAAAGAAAAGAGAAGGCTGTGGTCCCCACAGCGTCCAGGAATCACAGGTCCACCTACAAGGTCAGAACCAAAGGTCACCCCACCAAAACTGTCAAATCAGGAAAACAATTTTTATAAAGCAAACCTTTCCCCTGATGCATACCACAGATGAGAAGACAGAAATATGAGCTGTACAAAGCATCTGATGAGGAATAAGATAAAAAAGGAGTTTCAATACAAAAACCTGTCCTGAACTTTTTTGACCAAAGTCACTCAAATCTGTTTCCATTTCTTTGATGGCCCTCCTCCATCAGAAATTATTTTAAAAATGTAGACCTGACCTACTTTTCAAAGGTTACATACAATAGAGGACACAAAAACAATAAAATTATCAAAACATAAGTGGGGAGAAACTTCACATAAAAACAAAAAATACATATTTAAAACCTTGGCCAATCCAACAAATTTAACCAAGCAATAAATTCAGCTCAGTTTCTTTGAAGCCAAGACAGAAAAGAAAACATGATGGGGAATAGAGATATATTAACAACTTAGAGATATCTCAGAGGGGGCATGGCTAAAACATCAAAAGAAGTTTGATCCAGCAAAGAGCCTGAGTTGGAGTGCAAAGTTCTCAGTTTAAAATCTCAACCATCTTCGATGACTGGCTGTTCAAATGTTGCCAACACCACAAAAACAAAAACCTCCTCATGACCCCATGCATGCTCAGTCACAGGCCTCAGAGAAATAGCCACCAAGCCTAAATCCCACGTCTGACAACTGAGTACCAGCACCGCCACTGTAATAATGTGGTACTCCAGACTCAGCTGTCACACAGCTGGACAATATCAGAGAAGAGACCTAAGTATAAGGTTACTACATTCTGTTCAAGATGTTCACCTCCTCTTTACTAGGCTCTGCTATAAAAGTATTTACCTTAGAAGTATCTACCTTAAGAATATAAAATTCAACAAGTTTGAAGAATGCTGAAAAAATAATCAAAAACAATAAACATAACAGCAATATACATTCAGAAGCCAATTTAATAATACCATAACAAAATATCTCAAATTTTAATCAATAGGCCACTTTTAAAAATCAAAAGTGATGTGGTAAAATTCTGTTACCAAAGAACACTTGAGATTTTTTATTTAGCCATCCCTTCATTCTCTTCTCCTACCCTGAAATCTCCACTTAATAGTTCTCCCCAAATTTTGCATACCCACCTGGATATACAACTTCTTAGAGCCTATT
Source organism: Geosciurus inauris (assembly GCA_004024805.1). Classification (NCBI taxonomy): domain Eukaryota; kingdom Metazoa; phylum Chordata; class Mammalia; order Rodentia; family Sciuridae; genus Geosciurus; species Geosciurus inauris. Next base: position 81,862 of record PVHX01002186.1, on the reverse strand, counting down.
TATTCAAGTGGGCTAGTAAAAGCTACTGGCCCTATAATGTGATTTGACTATTGAAAACAGTGCCCGGAACAGAGCAGTTGCTCATAAATGAGGGAAGTAATTCAAATATCCAATAGAATGGGTGTGGTAGGAAGAATTCATTAATAACAGGGCACCTCTACAGAAAAACTGTCCTGACTAGTCTAAAAGTAAAGGAAATAAGGCAATATTCTAAGAGGTCAAGTCAGAAAATCAAGCCCCCAAATCATTTAACTGTTTTAGTCTAAACCATCTGCTGTAATATTCATTACAATCTAAATGTCCTGATTATACACTTCATTTCCCATTGTGTACATTAAAAGTTTTCTTTATTGTCTCCAAATAACTAAAGCCTACCTGAGAATGTCAAGGATTTTTTTTTAAAGTGTCTATTCTGTCTCTTTTTAAAAATCACATCTAAACTATATCTGCTGATATCAACTGTGGATTCTCAATTAGAATCCAAAGCATATTATTCTTTAGGGTATATTAAACCATACAAACCATACACATGCAAAAAGTTGATTCTATAGGAAAGAAAAGAGAGTAGCTTTAATATCAATTCTCAACTCAGAATTCAGTTGTCCTAAGAAACCTACTGTAAGTCGAAAACATCTTAAGTCAAATATGCATTTGTTACATTTGAACTGTGGACCACCGGGACTCAGCAACAAAGCACACTGTAGAGATGATCGTCTCCCCTCTCGACTCTGTTGCTACCTGAGAGTTGTGGCTCATGGCTGCTGCCTAGCTTTGCAAGAGAAAATCATGCACAGATCACTAGCCTGGGAAAAGATCAGAATTCAAAATTCAAGGTATAGTTTCTACTGACTGTATCACTTTAAGTACAGGTAAAGTAAAAAAATTGTAATCTGAACCACATTAAGTCAGGGACCATCTAGAGCAAGTCAAAAATGAATTTTGGAGACTGGACTTGAAATTTAAAGCTTCAAGAATGAGGAGGATATGAGTGGGTGGAGAGCAAGGAGAGAGGGACATCTCATGCCCTGGGAACATTTTATGCAAATGGTCCCCCAGACCCTTTAGATAAGGATCCTCTAGAGGAACAGAGACAGCCCTGAAGCAGAGCCTATGGCATCTGAGAACCTGCCCTCCAACCTGTAGGCACCAAGCATCTCTACCCTCCTTCCACAGAAACAGTGACAACAGCAGGAGGGAGGGGAAACCTGTCAATCACAGGTCACCAAATACTCCATGCAAAGTTTTCGATCCCTGCTTATGGGTGCCAAACTCAGCCCCATAACTCACTCAAACTTCCTAAGATCCTTCCAAAGCAGATGGTCACTCCCAAATCCCTCTCACCCACTGATTATTTAATACGCAACTCCTACTTAACCAAAACTTATAATTTTCTGCTAATTCCATTCTATACTGAACCTCTTCAGAGCTAGACTGAATTTGGAATCCTTCATTTTGAGCAGAAGTCTCCTAAAAACTGAAATCACAGAAGTAGCGGCAACTTACAATGTCACCAATACAAATGAAAAATATTTTATCTGAGGCTCTGTAGCCAACCTGATGCAAAATAGCTCTAGCTGACTTATAAATGTAAGCTTTTGTTTGGTAAAAATAAAACCAAAAGGGAACGAGAAGGTGGAGGAGACCCAAATATTAGCATACAATCTTATTAACTGAATACTCCACAAATTACAAATGGGTGATAATCAGAAAATGCATTCCCTCAGTGATAAATTTTAATAATAAAATATAAACATAATTTTAGTATAAGGGGATGATGCAAATTGCTCAATCCACTTACAATATTTTCCAGAGTCTTTGATGCATTATTTAATAAACAAATAGCCTATTCCATAGATAACTCATGTGTTAACAAGTAGAAACTCTTGGCTAATCATTAAAACAATTCCACCTCTTAACATCTGCCACTCTGCACTTAAAAAGAAAATTAGAACTCTGATGTTGGTCAGATCTTCTAACTTGTACCAGACTACTACTCATTTTGAGTCAAATCCCAATATCAAAATCAGACAAAACACTACCAAAAAAATGCACAGACTTGATAAGGACATGCATGCAAAAAAGCTATAACAAAATATTAGAAAGCAAAATGCATCAATATATTTAAAATCTAATGTATCAGGACCACATGGGTTCACCATAGGAATGCAAGATTGGTTTAACATTCAAAATGTGGTAAATGGATTTTACCACATTAGTAAAGGAGAAAAGAAAACATGGTATCTCAACTCACATAAAAAAAGAATCTGGTAAGATTCAATACCCCATCATAACAAAACCCCGCACAAACTAGAAACAGAAGGAAATTTTCTCAATCAGTATTGAACACCTACCCAAAATCTGTAAGTGACATTGTACTCCATGATTAAAGATCAACATTTGTCCTCTGAGTTCAAAAAGAAGGATATCTATGTTCTTCCTACTTCTATTTCAACACTATAAGGAAGTTCTAGTCAATGCCATAAAGGCAAGAAAATTACATACATATATAAACATCAGAAGGAAAACAGTCTTTATTCACAGAAAAATTACATTCAAAAAAACCTCAACAATCAAACAACTACTGGAATGAATAATAAGGTGAAATGTACAAGGCCAACATGTTTTTTAAAAAATCACGTTTGTGTATACTATCAATTGGAAGATTATTTTTAAACCATTTAGAAATCAAATATTTGGAATAAAAATATGTGTAAGACTGCTACACTAATAATATTTGAGGAAAAACTACAGAAGATCTAAATAAACAGAGAGCTCATCATGTTCAGTCATTCCGAGTTGATATTGTTAAGCTGTCCTTCTCCCCAAATTGACCCACAGATTCAACATCAATAAAACCCTCAATAGGTTTTTTTTTAAACAGAAATTGAAAGAATTATTCTAAAATTGATATGGAAATACAAAGAATTTAGAATAGTCAATTTTGAGAGAGAAGAAAAATTGAAAAACATATATCAGATTTTAAGACTTATAATAACAAAGTATTAACAATCAAAACAGTGTAGAAATGTCATAAAATAGACAAATAGATCAAATGACCGGAATTTAGAAATAGAACCAAATTTATATGGCCCACTGATTTCCAAAGGTGCCTAAACAATTCAATGGGGGCGTGGAAAAGCGTCTTCAATGTGTTACTGGAACAACTGGATAGCCAATGTGGGGGAGCAGCGTTAATCTTAACCCCTACTTCACATCATAGAAAAAAATTTGAAATGAACCATAAAAATGAATTTGAAATGAATCACAAACCTAACCATATAAACTAACACTTTAGACTAGAAGAAAATGCAAGAGAACATGTTTGCAATCTTTCTTAGGATATAGAAAGTGTTAACAATAAAAGAAAAAAATCAAAACTTGACTTCAAAATTAAAAGCAATGAACTGGGGATATAGCTCAATAGTACAGCATTTGCCAAGCATGGCCAAGACCCTGGGCACAGGTTGGAGGTGGGGACAATAAAACTAGATTTTTCTTCAAATATTCTATATTCAAACTCAAATCTTTTCTGTTAGTAGTATGATCTGGTATGGTATGACTGGGTATGTATCAGACAATTCCAGAAGATTCTAAGACCCCCGGAAACAAAGGAACAAAGTCATTGCATAGATTATATTGATTTAACATCATTGAAAAATACACCCACATATAACTAATGCTCTCATCTCCAAATTAAAGGACTACAATTGAGCAAAAGACAGACTTGTTCTTCAGAATTTAATCAGTCAAGAAAAGGTAAGGAAATGACAGATTTTGAGAGAAGAAACTTACAAAACAAGACAAATAAGTAATAACAAGGTCTCTTCCTGTACAGTCTTTTACATTCACACTGCATATAAAGCAATGATTCCAAAATAAGAAACAGCTGATACAGAATAATAGCTAAAAACATTCAGAGACCTCCTCACACACTTATTCAAATGTTATCTCCCACACATGATGTTACACATAAGCAGCTAGCACTATCCAGCGTCTGTGTGGAGAATGTGGGGTGGCAAAGAATACCACAGACCAGGTAAAGAAAGGATGTTGGGTCCCAGAAGCTTTCAATTCTAGGAAGTCCTTTCTTCGGGGATGCTTGCTTTCCTTGGTTTTTATATTGTTCCATTTCCTCATGGTTCCAGGGCATCTCTTATTTCAACATGCATGCTGCCCACCAGTATCAAGCAAGCTTTCTCAAAATCTTTTCACTCCTAGTGAGTTCACAAGGCAACCATGACTGAAGAAAACCTGTGCTTTTGGCCCTATGTTGAGCAAAAGATACCAGACATAGAGTACAAACATATGATTCCATTTATAATGAAACTCATGGACAGGCTAACCTTAACTGCCACAGGTAGAAATCAAAATAGTGATTTTCTGCATGGGGGCAGGTAATGCATGAAGAAACCCCCAGAGTGATGGAAATGTTCTGTATTCTGATCTGGGAGTGGTTACATGGGTATATACATGCAAAAATTCATTAAGCTGCACACTTCAGATTTGTGCACTTCATGCACCTCATATATATATGGCATATCTCAAAAACACTTGCTAATAATCTGTACTTTGGTCTCCTATAGGAGATAACTTCAGAGGGAGTTGTGTGTACTTTTAGATGAGAGGTCTAGTCAAGGCCTGTGTCTTCACAGAATGCCCATTCCTCATGTATGATGAGCACAGAATTCTAGTTTTAGTCCCAATCCTTGGTCAACTAGATGCTACCATAAAACTGTTTAATATCTGATAAACATGCCCCAGTGACCTGGCTCCTGCTGGTACATGTGACCATTTCATTTACACAAAAATGACAGACACTTACACTCAAGGACACTTACTATGCGCAATGCTTTTGATTAATCTGTTTTATATTTCCAAAAGTCTTGAAACAGTGTCCTATCCAACAGATCCACAGAGGAATATTAATAACAACCCAACAACAGCCTATTAGATGCTGGGCACACTCCATTTTTCTCAAATAATTAATGCTATGACAGTCGTTATGCAGTACGCTAAGTACTGCCAGTAACAATACTTTAAGGAGGGGTCTGGATAGGAAGAATGAGCTGTGCATGAACCCTACCAAGAATTGAAGGTTCAATATAATCAAGAATTGAACCCTACCAAGAATTGCCTATCTTTCACAACAGTCCAGCCTCCCTGAGAAATCTTTACCTTTACTGAGATAAATGACCTGAACCTCTGCTAGACAGCTTTTCACATTCTAATTGGGAACCCAACAACTACAACTTTGAAATGTTGTAAACTTGACTTATGTTATTTCATACAACACAAATTGAGGTAAATTACTTTAGTGGCAGGAGAGATTTGCAAATACAATCCTGATAAATCAAACCAATGAACAAAGAAGTAAGAAGAAAATCTTATTCTCCACAATATGAACTCAAACCTTATTCTGAAGAGCTACACAATATGGCCATCCAGTCAAATCCATGGGAAACATGGTGGCTATCTAACAAATTCAAAAACTTGTATCAGAAATGCAAATCTATACTGGAGTAACAGAATACTACAGAGGACAGGGGATATCCGAGGAGATTCCTGGCAGTAGGCCTTGGCCTACAACTTTCCAGACACTGTCCTTGGCTAATTCATTTGATCTTTCTAAGCCCTGAGTTTCCTTGTCTATAAAATGGGAACAGTAATTCCTGCTCTTTGTCATCACAGGATGTTCTAAGGATCAAATAGAGAATAAACACAAAAGTCGTCTGTGAATTAGGAAGCGCTATACACTCTGAGGGCTATTAACATTTCAGAACTTTCTAACATTTCCACATACACAGCTCTCAAATTCTCAGTGGGGATGGGCAACAGAGAAAAGATTTTCATAGATTTACAAAATGCTAATCCTAAAACAAACTTTAAGAGATTATCTGGCAATATACCCTGTTCATCTGACAAATGAGGAAATAACAATAGCTACCTTTTATGGGCTGCTTACGATGTTCCAGGCAATGTGCTTTTACTCATATCACTTCATTTATTTCTCACAACAGTTCTATGAGGAGGTTACCATTTTACAGACAAGGAATCTAGGGCTCAATGAGAAAGCCAAGACATAACACGGGTTGCTCTCCAAAGTCTCTAAAGTCTGTACCATTCACCACTCTGCTATAACCCCAGGAAGGTTAAGACATGTTTGTCTAAATAATGCAGCCAAGGTCAACAGGTGCCATTTCATCAACTATCCTCATTTACCATTATATGCTTTAAAATCTCAAATAATCATCAGCAGGGACAAATCTCGTAGTGGAGTAAAGTCCTAACACTCATCTGAAGTCAAGTCCCACCCTACCCCAGGCAAGAACTATGTTCCCAGGGGAAAGCAGATTTGGTGTCCAAATTCACAGTGCAGTTAAAATTACACAGTAACTAGGTACAATATTCATAATGGAATAAGTCCTGACTCAAGCATATATCAGGTAGGAATATGCCCACTAGTTGTCAGCCCCAACAGCGAGTCAGGCCAGAGATCAAGCCTGACATTGCTACCTGTTCTCAATAACCAATACTTGAATCTCTCCAGCCCACTTGGGATAGAGCTGGCTCTTCCCTGGGTCCAGGGGTGAAGCACCTGAGCTGAGTCAGTGCTTCATCTGTCAGTGCTTCATCTGCCCATGACTGGTTCAGGATATACACATGAGCCAATCTGAGCCAATGAGATGAAACAAGTCTGTCTGGTGGGGCTGAGACGGACTCAAGCTTTCCTTCTCTGGAAGGAAGGTAGAAGAATACAGGCCTAGAAATCATTGGCAGCTTCCTGCAATTATGAGGGGAGGTCATGTCTGAGAATGAAGTCAACACACAGGAAGTGGAGCCAGGATGGGGACAGAGAAACCAGATCCTGATGACATCATTTGAGCCCCTGAGCTGACTCCAGGATTTATCTCTGGACGGTCAGTTTTGTGAGCCAATAAATTCCTCTTTTACTTAATCCAGTCTATGCTGGGTTTGGGCCCATTACTTGTGACTAGTGGAGTCCTAATATACAGACTCACTAAGGGTCATCTACCCTCATGGAACTGTGAGCTCCTTGCCGTCAGGGACTGACTTCTGACTCCCCAGTTAACATTCAGTGAATTGGGATGATCCTTGGCACTTTCAAAGAGCTCCAAACATACAGGAATTTTAAAAATCTCCTTTAGGATTTACAGAGAAAACCCTACACTCGAAGCAGAAAATAAACCTGGGAAGCCCTATATTGATCATTCATCATTAGTTCTAGCTTACTTCCCACCTACTTCCCACCTACTTCCTTCCCACTTCCCACTTCCTTCCCACCTCCTTCCCCTACTGCAGTCACTAGGTTTGGCCTCCTAGCTACTCTTCATCTGTGGATTGTCTCCTCCTTTGGAAACAGTTTAGGAAGAAGACAGGAATTATTTAATGACCTGATCTAGCCCTTTTTTCATATTAAAAAAAGGAAGTATAACTATTTGTAAATATGTCAATATTACAAAAAAAATTTACAGTGACTGTGTCATTCATGATACCAGGTTTCTTATTTCTGCTGCCCCTAAGAGCTAAGCAATAGCTATGAGTTGGAGACAAAAGTGAGACCTTAGTACATAATCTACCCCATGGCTCACTCCCAGGAGGAAGGAACAAGAACTCAGCCCCAAATGTTCAGCCTAGAGTCCCAAGACTCAAGTAAGGGTAAAATATAGACCAATCTTTGCCTCTGCTGCCTACAAAAGAAATTTTCAAAAACTTTTCCCCCAAAATGAAATCTTAAGTCAAAGTTCAAACCCACACGACAGACAAAGGAAAGAAAGAAGGAAGGAGGAGAGAGGAAAGGGAAAGGAGGAGGAGGGGAGAGGTGAGTGGGCTCTTTGGGCAACACCAGCTAGAAGGCACAACTCCACTCTCCCTAGCCTCTCCCTGCAGCACCAGGCCTCATAGAGCCTTGAAATGACCCTGGAGGCCTGGCCCTGTATCATTCCATTGCTTCTCAGAGGGTATGGGGCGGGGGGGAATTAAGGAATAAGCAGCAAGTTAATACATGGTTGAAATTCATGGCTCAAGTGAGTGTTTAGAATCATTTCCATTTTCCTTGGCTGAAAAGGCCAGATATCCACAGGCTATGTGAAAAAGAAAACAAAGGCAATGATCCAAGTAATTCAGCCTGAAAACTTATTCTGCTCCAACCAGAGAAACACAAGCCTTGGTAAAATTTGAACAAGGATTTAATTTAAAAAAAGAAAGAAAAAGGCATCAGAGGCCAGGTGCACAGGTGCTCTGACCTGAGTCAGATCTCTGCACCACGTTCTCATCCCTAGAGTCCTGTCCCTAATAACTAAAAGTACATCAGCAGTGCCAAGGATGTTTTCAACCTATTTTTAAGATTTTCATGCAGATCTTTTATAAACGGCATATCTAGTGCTAAACTGGTGCATAAATTTATCTTGTAGTTTTGTGTGCTGGCACAGTAGTCATTAAGCTTGTCTTTAAAAAGAACTGTTTTCCACCTCTAGAGGAGAAACCAGAAAAGTTCCACTATTAAACAAGATATTCTGTGTTTATGGCACAGAATTCCTTCCACGATTCCATGCTTGCCCCCTCCCTGCCCTGGGAATACTTCCCAGGATGTCCTGTTGGGCTCCATCCACCTACAGCACAATTCAGAAAAAAAAAAAAAAAAAAAGTAACCCTTACATTCACAGATGAAAGTGTGAAAAAGTGTGATAGCTCTCCCTCTTTTATCAAGTTCAAAGGGAAAATGGGCAAAATTATCCTATTTCTTCTGGTCACAATGTCCAAATTGGAACTGATAAAATTTCAGGACCATAGGGAGAAAGAATCACACCTCAGAAACCCATAAAAAGGGAAGCTTTCCTGCAAAAGAGAAATTTCACAGATATTCACTAACGAGTAGAAACACAGACTACACAGCCATTGCCCCAAGGTTCTCAGAATCTGGTGGAGGCTGACCTTCTCACAAAACAAGGCTCTTTGTTTCCAGAAGCTTTCTTTAAAGTCAAGGACAGACCTCCCTGCAGAAAATAGATTCTGGAGATAGGGGGAGATAAAAACGAAAACTCTGGTGATCTTGCCAAAATTGAAAGGTTTCGTAATCCTTTCTAGTATGAGAATGGCAAAGAAGGGCTAAAGGGCAGGACCTAGTGCCTAACGTGGACTAACTAAATTATTATCTAAGCCAGGCAATGTCTCCAAGAAGTCCTTTTGCTGGTGTGTTTAAGTATTGGTCTTTGTGTAAATGAATACATACAACCTGAATTGGAAATAAGCATATGGCAAGGGGCCAGAGGACCCAGATTCTAACCTAGGTTTTACTACCACTAATTTGCTGTGACCCTTAGTGAACTCCTTCTCTTCTCTGACATTCTCTAGGCTTATCTCTGGTCTGTAATAGTCTAGCTTGGTACAGCCAGTGTCTCTCATCACTAAGGTATGGCCTAACATCCTTGCACATAATGCACTTCTTTTGAGATTCTTTCTGTAGTCTTTGTGACCTTGGGATCAATGGCTCAGATGGTCCTTAGGATTATATGCACCTGATATGAAAGTGACCCCACACAGGGCACTAAAGCAGACAGACTAGAATCTCTCATGTTACTGTTACAGAATGCCCAGTTTTTCCTACTTCTCATCCCATTTCACTTAGCATCTTGCAAATTCTTATAATCTACTATCACTAAAAGCAAGTTTATCACTACTCAATTCTAGGTCCCCATGCCAGGTGTCCGTGACCAGTGGTGATCCTCTGAGACTAGCTACAGAACTCTGGGTTTAGTCAAAGATGTTTAAAAGAGGGGCCTCTTTTTAAAGTAGTTTCAACGTCTCACACAGCAAGGGTGGACCCAAAAAGCCACCAACCAATGCAGCCAAAAGAACTAATCTCAAGAGTTCTTCAGCCTCTCAGCCAGGTACAGTGGCACACTCCTGTAATCCCAGCAACTCCAGAGGCTGAGGAAGAAGGATCACTAGATTCAAGACCAGTCTGGGCAACTTGGTGAGACCTTTTCTCAAAATGAAAAATAAGAACAGGGTGGGGATGCAGCTCACTGGTAAAGCACCACTGGGTTCAATTTCCAATACAAAAAAGAACAGATCTTCATCTCTCCCTTTGTCCAAAGGGCAGATCAATTCATTCACTTTTTGGAGTTAGCCTCTTCAAGAAGGAACACACTCATCTTGAGAATCTTTCGGCTCTATTTCTGCAAGTCACATATATTGGCTTTAGAAACTGATCATGCCCAAGGTGAAAGTACAGAGATTTGAATTCCAGTACTAACTTTTTTTAGTTGATGACCTTGAACAAGAACCCTCCTCTCGGAATCACAGTTCTTTCCATCACTCAGACAAGGCAGATGGAACACGCAATCCTGAATGTCCTATCTAGTTTTAAGATTCCCAGATAACCTTTGTACATTGCTGGTGGGAACATACAACAGTACAGCTGCTTTGGAAAACTTCAGTATCTCAAAATGTTAAAGTTACTGTATTACCAAGCAATTTCACTACTAGGTATATACCAAGGGAAGCAGAGACATATTCACACAAAAGGCTTATATATGAATATTCTTAGCATTATTTGTAATAGACAAAAGTGGAAACAACTGGACATGCTGGCACACATCTATACACCCAGCTACTTGGAAGACTGAAGAGGGAGGTTTGCTTGAGCTGGGAGTTATAAATAAGCCTAGCAAAACTGCATCTCAAAAACTCAAATGTCCATCACTTAATGAAGGGATAAAGTATAATATATTCGTATGATGGAAGATTATTCAGCCATAAAAAGTAATGAAGTTCTGAAACATTCTACAGCATGAATGAAACTTGAAAATTCTAGGCTAAGTCAGACTCAACAGACCGCCAATTGTATGATCCCATTTATATAAAATAACAAGAACAGGCAAATCCATAGGGATAGAAGGCAGATTGGTGATCGTGCAGGGCTGGAGCTATGGGGGGTCAGATGGAAAAAGGGTGTGATGGCTAATGGCATTTCATTTGAGGGTGATAAAAATGTTATAAAGTTGATTTTGATGATGGTTGCTCAACTCTGAATAAAAATCATTGAATTGTATAATTTAAAATAGTGAGTTGTATGGTATATGAACATTTCAAAAAGGCTGCTTTTAAAAAAAAGTACAGTGAGCTGGGATATGGCTTAGTGGTAGAGCACTTGCCTAGCATGCAGGAAGCCCCAGGTCCAATCCCCACCACCAAAAAAAAAAAAAGGAAAGAAAAGTATAAACATGCTATAATCCCTACTCAATTAATTCTGTTCTCTTCTGACCCTAGGTCCCAAAGCCAGGTACAGCAGGCTTTGGGACCAGCAGTTATCATCTAAGCCTGGCTACAGAACACAGGGTTAGGTCAAAAATGCTTAATTTATGAAAGAGAGGCCTCCTTTTAAAGCAGTTTTGTTGTCTCACACAGCAAGGGTAGAACGCTGTCTGCTACAGCTAAGATTAAATTGTCTAACTTTTCTGGTATCAAAAATGCATTTTTTTTAAAGGCAAACAAAAAAATGCAGAAACTTACATATTCTTGAGTCAAGCCCAAGGAGCCCTGCTGGCAACTCAAGTAATTCTATTTCTGTAAATAACCCAAAACAGCAGCTGTGAACAACACAATTACATTGGTTCCTGAGGACCCCCAATCCCTGGCAGGGGTTAGCATGAACCACGGATCTGCAGAACTCTAGAACTGGGATAACATGAGTTATCCCAGACTGAGGAAGGCCTATTAAAAACTAGGTGTGGGGCTGGGATTGTAGCTCAGCGGTAGAGCGCTTGCCTCGCATGCGTGAGGCCCTGGGTTCGATCCTCAGCACCACATACAAAGCAATAAAATAAAGACATTGTGTCCATCTATAACAAAAAAATATTAAAAAAAAACTAGGTGTGGACCAGGAATAAAACATCTCACTTTCCCACTTCCCTGGGGCCAAAGCTACAGAGAAAAATCTAGGTGCAGAAGTTTTTGGTGGGCTGGGGCTGTAGCTCAGTGGTGGAGCACTTGCCTTGCAAGTATGGGGCACTGGGTTCAATCCTCAGCACAACATAAAAATAAAGATATTGTGTCCATCCACAACTAAAAAAATATTTTAAAAAAAAGTTCTTGGCACAAGGAGAATGTTAGACAAGACTGCAGACTTAGAAAGTGTGACTGCAAAAGTGGTAAGGCTGTTTTGTTTTATTAAACACACCAGAATCATGTAAATAAATGTTTCCTTCCAAAGTAGTAAGCTTGGGAAGCTAGACACATAATCCTGATAATACTGCCATTCCTCAGAACATTTTCAAAATGCAGCAAAGACCTTCTTCAGAGCCCATGACACATTCTACTCCTCAAAGACAAGACTTAAGACTTGGTTCTTTGAAGATGGCTATTTGTAAGAAAATCAAATCCAAGAGTTTCTCTGAGTGCGACTGGTCAGTGATAAACCTGGATCACCCTCATTGTTAGCCAGAAGCAAAGCAAAATGTAAAGTAGAAGCTGTTTCTGAAAGCATTTCTGAAAACAAGTGTTCCAACACCACTGTACAGCCTCTGGAGTGACTACTTCGAGGGGAGCACTATGTTTTGGTCTTTTAAGTTCTATGTTTTCATTAAGCAATAAGTCTCCCCACAAGGGGGCCTATCTCCAACATTCTGTTCCCGTATTGGAAGGAGAGACCATCAGACCCCTATTAAGAAAACAGAACACAGCTGGGCACGGTGGTAAATGCCTGTTATCCCAGCAGCTCCAGAGGCTGAGGCAGGAGAATCACGAGTTAAAGCCAGCCTCAGCAATTTAGCAAGACCCTGTCTCTAATAAAACATAAAAAATGGCTGGGAATGTGGCCCAGTTGTTTAGCACCCCTGGGTTCAATCCCCAGTACCAAAAAAAAATTTTTCGTGTGTGTGTGTGTGTGTGTGTGTGTGTGTGTGTGTGTGCGCGCGCGCGCGCACCAGCTGTGTTTCAACTATCTTATAAAAACAGTTGAAACAATTAAAGCAACCTCAGGGTGTTTCATGGAAACAATAAAATTCATTAAATGGCCATTTACTGAGCACCCCATGCCAAGGACCAGGAAGAATTTAAGAGAATGGGAAGACTGATTCTTATTTGAAATAAGAAAACAGTCTCAAACACAACAAAGTCTATGGTTCGAGGACAGGACTGCTCCCTGGCTCCCGCCACAGGGCTAATCCATCCTGTACTACCGGAAAAGCACCAGATGATTCGACCTATCCAATTTAACATACCACATAGCCCATGGAAGAAGTGGAGACCCACACATTAGAACCTCCAGCCTCTGATGGCTACCCAGCCTCAGGCCATGACCAAGTGCATTAATTTGGTCTTTTATCACAGACAAAATGAAGACAGATTGAGGAACAGAGTGAAGATGTGATATTAACTATGCTCTGTTCACACTTAAAACCAGGAAACATCATTGGCTTGCCTAAAGGCCTGGCTGGGTCACAAGCCTATCCATTACTAGGCAAAATTGTTTGTGGTTTGCATTTCACAAGCACAGAGAATTCCACAAATCTCAAGGAGTTCAAGGAATAGTCAGGACTTCAAATAACAGCTGGCCTTTGAAATCCTGAAGCAGCTCCTTCTGGAAGGTGGAAAATAAGGTCATCTCAAGCTCCAGGTCTGATGGGCTTTTTCAGTTCCTCCCTATACCCACCCCACCTCCTTTGTGCAACCTGAGTCTCTCCCCCACCGACGATCGTCACTGTGACTGCAATGGCAGGTATGACTCTTCTTCCCCTGGGGCTCAGGTGTAGTACTGGAACCATGGAGAGATAAGAGTGGAACCGGGGCTCAGGACCCTATGCTGCTTTCTGGAGGGATTAGCGGGAAAGGTGAGACAATAGTAAGGGTAATGCTTAACATGTGTATACTGCTGTCAATTATAAAATACTTGCACACACAATCCACTGGAATTTCTACTCTCTACTTTATGACCACCGAGGAAAGTGGAGGTCACACAGAAATGAAGTTACAGAGCAGAAATTCAAAGCCAGGTCACCTGAGCCTGGCATTCTTTCCTGGACATTCTTCATAGTCACTGCTGGGCACGATGCTAGAACACTGGAGAGAGTAATTACAGGCCCCGTTTATGATCTTATGGGGGTTGATTCCATCAGCAAAGAGTCATTTAGTCAACTCCTCTGAACTTCACTTACCTCATCTATAAATTGGGAATGCTAGTTACTGTATGGCTTTTTTTTTTTTTTTTGTAAACAGAGACAAGAAAATGGGTATAAAAGGCTTACTCTGACGCCTACAATGAAAGGGTTCAAGCCATGACACACAGGCCCCACTAGTTCATTGCACAGAGGGGAATACACTCCTATGGAAACATCAGTGGGGCACAAATATCAAGCCCCACACTCCCAGCTGTGCTTGTCTTTTAGAAAGGCTGATCTTCAGCACCTCAAGAGCAACAGGCAGCAGCAAAACTTGCCATTCCCTCAACTGCCCCACCTGGCACCACCAGCTTGCCACTGCCAGCAAGCCTAGTTCTGAGCAGGAACATGCCCCCCCCAATGGAAAAAAAAAAGCGACAGGGTATGTTCCTCTTTACACAACCGTGGACTGGGCTTCAATAACAAAAAGGGAGAAAAATCACGAGGCCAAAGGAAAAAAACACTTATGGGGAGATCACAGAGATTTAACAGGCATGGCCCATGACTGGATTTTTTTAAAGCTCTAGAGCACTTCAAAGGAGAAAGAGTAAGACAATCCCTCAATGCTTAGATACTGTCAAGTTCTCTGAACTTCACTGGGAGAGCAGGGGGAGCCTCTGCAACTACCTTTGACCCCTGGATTGATTAATCAAAATCTTTTGGCAAACCAGGAGTCAGATATTATTTACTTCTCACAAAGACCCTAAGCTAAAAGTGAGACAAGGGTCATCTTTCCCATTTTACTAAGGAAGGTAAGATAATTTGTTCAGTCACAAAGCTGGCCAGCACTAAAAGTGGAACCCAAACACAAATCTGTCTTCCTACTAAGTCTCTGCTGTCTCAAGGAGGAAGGGAGTTAGACCAGGGCAGGTCTTAAAAGCCTGAGAAAGTGAGATTGATGTTTAAGAAAATTAACAGTACAGCATTGATGATTCACACACAAAATCACTTTTAATCTTCTCAACAATGCAAGGCAAGGGTCACTATTATCACTCCCATCTTACAAGTGAGGTCAAGAGCCATGTGGTAGAGAAGACCAATCACCTGGGTT